>OZ010675.1:2271267-2383767 GCA_963932185.1 Troglohyphantes excavatus | reverse complement strand
AATAAAAAACACCGCCATGAATTAATCCCACCATGTTTTCTGATAACGTTTCTTGTATCCCATAAAATTAATTTTAAAATAGCTAAATTCTTTCTTGTATGACTCCTTTTACATTCTTCGGGAACCGGATAAAAATAATTTCATTTGTGATATTAAAAAAAAACATTTATTACTTGCTAATGCCGTTAAAAATCTTCCACAACACTGATTTAACGAGCTTTAATGCGGAGGAATGGAGAGACAGACGCAATCACAGCCCTCCTCCATTAAATGGCTGCTTTGGAACACTGCCATCAGCAACAAATCTGCTTTTTCCTTACAAACGTTTTTAACTTCTTCGCGTTCCTACAAATGTTAAAAGGAGTTAAATACGCTTTAACGCACCATTTGATGCCGGGGCACTGCGCTGAAAGCAGTTGCGATTGGCCCAGGTCTGCCCTCCATGTACCATTTAACAATTTGTCAAATTTCCGTACTTGAGCGTTCGCCAGACTTATCTGTGCGATTCCCGAACGCATTACGGAGACAGTCGCCAAAACTGATAACGGGAACAAACTATCGATATATTTTGGCTAATGATATTTCCATACATTCGTCGTCACTTTGAATTTAAATATTTAACGATCCAAGGCCTAATTCTGAACGAGATAGAGACGGCGCGGGGTTCGGTCTGCGTCGAAGGCAGCCTTTGGAATGTCTTTCCCGGGAAGATTGGGAATAATAAATTAGGAACATAAATTGATTTATTCTGAGGTTGGGACTTGCATCTTGTTGTTTTATCGGGCGTGCGTCAATCCATTATTGATATAATCTTCAAAGAACGTTTTTAAAAAATTAAAAAGAAGCAAACATTTTAACAAGTAATTTACCTATTAAATTTGGTAGAAGTCAACTATTTTCCCAAGATGCTAATTTATTATAGAATATTTATAACAAATTAAGAGAGTATAGGACACGAAATCAACAAAAATATTCAAAAATGTGTTATTAAAAAGACACCTAATTGACAACACAATTTAATTTTTATGTTAAGTGCAACTGATTATTTTTTTGTATGAACTTATTTTTCTCAGTGATGACTTTTTTCATGTTTGATAATGTTTAAAATTATATAAGTTCAGAACTATTTCAAGAAACTGCTCTAAATTTGTTGCAATGCATATTCAAACATACTTCTTTAATTTGCCTTTAGGAATTATTAGTAATTATAGATTTTATAGGGTTTATTATTTTTTTTAAATAGTTTGGCAAGTGAAATTTGTGATTTTTTTCAACTATTTTTTAACAAAATTATTTTGCAAAGAACAAAAATATGTAGTGATAGTTGGTTAAACAAATTATTTTGTTAATAAAAGTGTAAACGTATAGAATTTCAGAAAACGTTTAAGAAAAACTATGGTGTTCTTCAATGTTTGGCCTTGTGATTATGTTAATATAATTTGCCCACATATAAAATAAAAACTAAAGTAATATCTGCAAAATTAAAGAAAAATTAAAAGAAAAAGCGAAATTAAAGAAAAAAGCCAAATCAAATTAAAAAAAATGCAAAATTAAAGAACAGAGTAAAAGAAAAAAGAAAAGAAAAAAAATAAAAGAAAATTGTAAAAAAAATTTAAGTGTTCCATACCCCTTAAAACAGTTATAGTGCAAACTAAACAAAATTTAGTTATTTCCAGTCATTATATGGGTCATTTACCGGCCTAATAAAAAATATTTTCCTTATAGGTTGTATTTATCTTTTCAACTGTTTTCTTTTTTTTGTACAGATGTTGCCAAATAGTTCTTATTAAATAAATACAAAATTGGATTGTAATATTTAAATAAAAATTATGTATTTAAACAAATATGGTGGGTGAATAAAAAAAATGGTTGTTCTAAACAGAAAGTATAATTTGAATTCTGCATAGAATTATTCCAATGGCGGATTTTTTGTGTGTACCATTTACAATTGTTTTAAATAGTATATATTTTGCATTAATAAAGGTTTTCATAACATTTAAAGATAAATTAAGCTTTTATTATATTTAATTCCTTTGTCCAGAAATTTGTGTTATGTCTGTTACCTTAAACTTTAAAAGATATTTTTAAATCAAAATTTACATTTTCTGAATGGTAAAAGTTGTTAATCAATGCAACAGGATTAGAGAGATAATTACAAAACGCCATCTTGAATTGCTTGTTGTTAATATATGAAGAAGGATCCTTTTGTTGAAAGTATTTTTATTAAATGTCATGTATGTTACCTTAAATTTTTACATAAATAATTTATATATTTTTAATTTATCAACTGATTTATTTAACTAACAAGGTCATTTATCCAAAGTAAATCTTTAGTTTATGTTTTGGTTTAGATATTCCAAGTAAATAATTTTTTTATGAAATGTCATGTATGTTATTTGTCATGTCTGTCACCGTCTTTGATAAAACAGACGTGGCAATGTGTTGTATTTTTTATAATAAAAATTAATAACATGTATTTCAAAAGAAGAACTGCATGAAAAATGTTAAAATATAGTTAATAATATTCAGTTTAATGTTTTTTTTTTAAAAAACTACTGTTCAAAGAATAATTTTTTTTATTCTTAATTTCATTTCCTGTTTGTCACTGGATTTTGAAAATGACCCAGAAAACTAATATTTCTGGAAACAGTAAAACCCGATACCCCCCCCCCCCCAACAAAATAAATAATGATAAGAAGAAGAAATAAACAAGTATATCGATTTAATTGATTTCAAGGAATATTCATTCTAAATTTTAAGAAAATCGAACAACGCGTGTGGCCGTAACTGCATAACAAACAGATGCCTAAAGGTCGAGTTAAAACAGAGACCTCGATGTCGCTCTGTTAATTAATTTACTTTGACTTTAATATTCCCTGACGCAAAAGTGTAGTACTTAGCATAAAATAATGCATACATCCGGTTTATTAACTTAATTGGATTTATATACAATTAACTTTGAAGGGGAATCGTTAAAGTACGAATAAAATATAAATAATCTATGCTATTTTTTTAAATTTAAAATCAGTAATTATTTTGTTTAATTAAAGGTATATAGTCTTTCTTACAAATTTATTAAATAGCCGTAATTTCTTGGGAGGTTATATTGATTAAATATATTTCTCGTTTCGGAAAATTATATTATAATATTCACATACAATTTTATATTCATAAACAATTTATCTATTTATACAATATAACCAATATTTACTTATATAGTTCAGCTTATTTATCACATATCGATGGCGCTAAAAGCTCAACCATTGTATGTCTATTTTTTGGCCAAACTACGATATTGTTAAAGTATGTTGGGAGGGGGGGGGGCGATTCCAAGTGAGGAAAATGTACGCAGTGGCGTTTTGAAAACACATACATTGTTTCGTGAAGCTGTCACCAGATTTCGAACTTTTTCCATCAGTGTCAATTATAAAATGGTACTGCATAGTGACATCGTAGCTTGGGATCAAAAGAATGAAATTAGTTACTAATTAACAGTTTTAATATAATATATTCAGTATTTTCTTTATACACTTTGTAAAATTGAATAGATATAACGTTTACGTTATTTTTTTTATTGGTAATGATACATTTTATCTGTTGATTCATCAAACAAACTATAAAATATGTTCGTAGTGCCTGTATCGCCATGGAGCATCAAAATGGCGAACTAGATTAAAAGCTTCCAAGGCCTTTGTATCAAAAGTACGTACTGTGTACTTTTACACTTTCTTCCCCTCCCCTCTATTGTACACATGTTGTGTTATTAAAAGGTTTATTTGGTGCAAAATCATTAGAAATTCTAAAGATTAGGGTAATTTGGGAGAAAATGGGTACACAACTCGATATTTTTGTTCAAAATCCAATTTCTCCTAGGAAAAAAGATGTAAAATTACAATTGTTTTATAAAACTGTTGACTTTTCAATCTGGAACATATTCCACATAAATCCTTTATATTTGCTTTATTCTGAGATTTATATATATTTTAAATAAATATTTTTGTCTTCGATCGTTTTTGATTAAAAAGTTTGGAAAATGTGTAACCTGCCGCAATCATGGATTTCAGTGTGAAAAAACATATTATTATGAAAATATTTTTAGTCAAAGTAATAATTGAATAAAATATAATAAATAACATCTACCAACACTTAAAAACTCAATATATGTGGTTATTAAGGTACAGTGTTAAAAAACTGAATTTTTGAAAGCAAGTTGTAATCCACCATTTTGAAAAATCGTCTTTTTTATTATTTATTAACTTTAAAGATATTCGTCACTTTATGTATTTAAAAAATAAAAAGAGTTTCGTGTATTTTTAATTTCAATTCAGTCCTTCACCTTTGTTTTTTCATGATGTATAAGTACACACTGAGTACTTTTGCCCCATCGTATGAGGTAAAAGAAAGCATAGAAAGTATTTGGATTTTTTTTATTTATTTGTTAAGAATGCTTCAATGAAATTGGCTTTTGGATATGATTTAGTCAATATTCTAATTTATAACTTTATGCAGTTTTTGTGACATTTCTTTCTAAATAACGAAAAAAAAAAAAAATTACCCACTTTTACACACACACATATCCTTTCCATGTAAAAGTAGAGTCTGGCTATTGTCTTCTGCACGCATATTGCATGTAAATTTAAAATTTAAAAAAATTGGTTTTAGGTTTAAAACAATATGTACTATAGTTTTCTAACAATTTTGATTTTGTTTTGCGTTTTCAAACGTTTGCAAAAGTGAACATACAGTGATTATTTTTTTAGTCAATAAATATGTTTTAAGCGCATTGTACATTCTGGAAAATTTATGGAGATATCATAACATTTCATGTAATATCCAGAGGGTACATTGATGATACTTTAACACAATGTATCCCAATGTTTTGCATATCTACTATTCCATGTCTCATGCAATAAATATATATATTCCATTTTATTCTTCGAGCACATTTTTAAAATTTAAATAACAGAAAGACGTTACATACTTTTTTCAAATAACTATCAATATACCATAAAACGCAGAAATCCGTTTATAAACGCAAAAATGCTCTAGCTGATCCATTTGAAAATTTTATGCACATAAAAACAGAAATGAATCAATAGGCAAAATGGAGGAAATTGGTGTATTGAAGGAAACTACAAAAGGAAGCAGAGGAAAAGAATGCATAAAAATCTTTACGGGATTTTCATTGTGTCAATCTTTGCTGGGGGCATGGTAGATGTACCAAGGCAGAAACGATTTATGCTCTATTCAAAAAACGATGACTCCGTTTCTGCATGTTTATTTAATTTTATTTTACACACTAGTGTTGTTTTCGTCTATATAGCAATCGGCTTTGCGACTTTCAAAAAAATAACGTTATTTTTTTTAATTTTGAATTGTTTAAGAAAATATGTAAAATGCTCTACTTTTAAAAAAAGTATTAATAGTCGTAATAAATGTTTCAAGTTGCATTACATTCTTACGAGATGATTGGATTCGCATGGACGTTTAGTATTTCAGCAATCATTACACTAACGTTAAAATATTTCAATTTATGCTTAATCTACTCAGGGGAAGGGCAGTTTGAAACGAGTGAAAGGAATCTTTGTGCTTATAAAAAGCATTGCAATTCCAATACTATAAATTCAATTATTATTTTTTTTGTATATATTTGAGTAAAATTATATTTAATAAGATTCAGTCATAATAATTTATATATTTAGTAAGCTTTTCATGTAAAAAAGTCATTTGGTAATTGTGCAAGGTATCCTGACAATGAGTTTGTGGGGGGTAACATTTTAAAGAAAGTTATGAATATATAATCATCAAATTTTATTTTTATGAAGAACACATTTCAATTCATCATTCATTCAGCCAGCATCCAAACGGCGGCTTGTTTTCTAACGTTAACACATTTTATTAACGTATTTTTAAGCGAACAATTATTAACTGAAACATTTTGTTTTCCGTATTGTATTAACGTATATGCGAGTCATTTGAAAACCTTTGAATAAAACGATAGGTAATGACATAATTCATAATATGAGCTGTAAACTGAGAATCCGGTTTTTTGAGGTTTTTTAACTATTCTGTCCCATTTAAACATTTAGGTTCACTCCATAAGGGCGTTAAATGGCTTATTCAGATTAACGTTAATTACGCAACGATATTAGCAATGCACTGCATTTAACATTATATTTATATTCTATTTCAGCTCGCGTTACCGAATCTAATGGTTGTGATAAAAAAATATCTTATATAAATTATTTTTAAAATCCATACTTTGCTCAAACACTTGGTAACACGATTGGACAACTATCATTTTTAACAATCGTGTATTATAGATTTAAAAATGTCAACTTTTATATTTTAAGAAAATGTGCATTTCTTGTAAAAACTTACTTTAAGGCAGAATATGCTTGATTGTAATAATTATTTTACATAAAATGTTCACTTTAAGTTTCGTTATCAAATTAAAACAATGATTAATAAATTTGTGTATCGCGTTATTTTGAAATTAAACTTAAACAAAGAACTTCAGATTCCATCAACATGCTGTTTGTGATTTCTCGCAATTCCTTAGCAACAAACCCAAACGTCGCCACAGTATATTGTGTATTGTTTTTAGTTTGGATTTGAAATTGATATCTCTGCCAAGAATGATCAATTGTATTCCTGGAAAACTGCTCGCATTCCTTTCAAGGGATTCATCACTGGATCTACTGCAGGGTAAGCTTGATATCCTCCCTTGGATTGCTATTTATTTTAACGGATTATTCCCAATTGAAGTATATTTTCAATGAAGTATATGTTCAATGAAATATATTTTCTGAACATTGGTTAAATCGCTATACAATACGTTTTTAAAATACCTTTAATTGTATTGTAAATATAAAAATAACTTATACTTAACTTTATTAAAACGTGCACTTAGTTTAAGAGTCCTTAAAAGTGCATTACGTTTATTTATATTAAAATGAATATATTATATTATTATGTATGTATAGTTTAGTTTTGAATATCAGCTTTAATGCGTGGGTTTTCAGGAATAACATATTAAATGAGTAAGTTAATAAATTGTTTTTGAAAGACTTTCAATGCGTATGTTTGGAAAAGTGTATAAGTAGTAAGAAAAAATAGTTTAAAAACAAACTAACCATAATAACTCCGATTTACAAGATTGTCTTTATTTGATATATTGAAGTTTTGTTTAAACAAAACTAATTGAACTTGAGTGTCCGTAATATAGAAATCTGTGAAATATTTTACTTTTGATGCTTACAGTTTTCTATAAAAATATATTCAATTCGTTAACATGTTTTTCTAACACAGCGCCTAAAATTGTAACAAAAATATAAATTAAATTACTTCAAAGGTATCAATAGTAAGGAAATAGTATATAAGGATTAGAAAAGAAATTACCTGTACCTTTTAATAACTTATTGTAAAATATACTTAAAGATCACTAGAAAATATATTTTTGAAGAACACAGAAACCTTGTGTACGTTTAAACATAAAAACTTTTTTTTCCGAGCAAATTTACTCAAATTTATTATTAGATATTTTTGTAAATTAATGCAGTTATGTATAAATGAATGATACTTGTGGAAAGTGTTTTATGTCCAAGTGCATTGCTTAAATAACAAGAAATCCATGAACAAGATTCTTTAATACCGCTATTTCAGTTTAAAAGTTCATATTATTTAAATAAGAAAATGTTTGAATGTATAAAAATTAAATTTGTTTTCGAATTAAATGGAAAAATCATTCAATTTTATTTATTTTTTAATAGATTTTTCCAAATGTATTAAGAAGTTTGAAACTTACACAAACATCAAAATGTAAAATAATTTATAAAATTGTTATTGGTGTTCAGATAGAAAATCATATTAAGATTCCAAAAAAAAATTATCTCGTACAAATAAAAGTAAATCAAAATGTAACTATATTTTATTTTTACAGTTTCGTTTGCATTTCATTTTATATAAATATTGGATGCAAATTTCTTTTTAAAATGTATATGAATCTAAATCGTGCACTGGAATCATTCCAAATCTTATTCCTTAAAAAAGTATTTTTTTTAAATCTCATTCCAGTCTTTTCATATTTTTTTCAGAAAATAGTAATATTTAGAAAAAAATATTTCTGAGTTTAGAATGGTAGAATTGATAATATTAAAAAAAAAAAAAACTAGTAAGGTTAAAATGTAAACTTGTTAAGTTTAAGAAAATATTTAACCGAATGTCAACCACTGACCTAAAATAATGACTAAGTGTGGCAATGGTGAGAGTTTACGCAAATTGAAATGTTCTTTTGTACCTTGTTCCGATTTCAGCGAGAGAGCGTTTTCTAAAGATATTTCGTTAGAATTATTAACTATCTTAGTCGTTATATTTATTTTATTATTCTCGTTATGTTCATTATTTTAATCCATTTTAAAAATGATTATTTGTCTAACTATAAATGGTTCATGTAAGTATTGCCGAGAAAATGTTTCAGGAAAGTCAACTCAGAGTTAAGTGCATATTCGATTTTTATTAAAGTTACAAGTTAAATTCATAAGTGAAAAAAGTTGTAAAGTTTTCTAAAATTGTTCCTGCTTCATTGATAACACATTATTTTATTTTGTATTTAATTATGAGGTTCATAAGTATTTTAAATAATATTTTTATCTTCGATTCTTGTTCGATTTGCAGATATGAATATAAATCACCAAATTTAAATCAGGGAACATTTGTGTTAAAATGGAATATAAAAAACTTTTTATTCAGATTATAAATTAAAAGAAACAGAACTTTCTAATAGGAAGTTGTAATCTGCCAATTTTGGGAAAACTATTTTTTTACTTATTAGCATAGAAAAATATTACCTACGTGTATGTTATTTTAAGTAGGAATACATATTCTATTTATGTTATTTTTAATTCATTCCACATACGATTTTTTTATATTTTAAAGTAATATGTTTTCTTTTAAACGGATACAAAACGGATGTTATACATTTTATTGTAAATTCATTTTCTTCTTGACAGTATGTTTTGAAAAAGGTATATAATTAAACTTCATTAATATATAAACAATATTGAATATTATAAATTAGTTGTTTGGCGTGTTAGCTCTTTCGAATTCCATAATACGTAAGCTTTAACATTATTCCTGTTATTTTTAAAAGTTGATAAATTTATATTTAGTAGAATATTAGGCATTTTTCGAAGATAGTTGTTTTAATTCGAATAAACCTATATAATATGCTAACAATATAATAATTGAAAATTCTCTAAATGAAATTAATAATAGTGTTTCAAGAATCTTTTAAATAAATGACAAATACATTTATTTATTACTAAAAAAAGCATTCAGAACATTTGAATCATATTTCTATTCTTTCAAGAATTGGTTCTACACGTGATTAGCTTTATGACGATGATAAGTTTGATTATGAATATATTAAACTTTAATGATAATCTTGGAAAAAATTTTAGACGTATGTGGTGTGTTTTAAATTAATTAAGTATCTTAAAATTAATTTAAAGCCAGAACAAATTATACAACATTTTCTAAATACTTCTTTAAAAATATATATTGTGAATAATATTAATAAATAAACATACATACTTTGTTTAGTGCAGGAATTTGTTAATTTCCGAGCTGTTATTTCATATGAAACTTACAAACTCGGGCGCAGGCAATTTGCGCATGCGTTACCTTTCCGGCAATTTTCCCACGCTTCGTCCAGTTTGTTAATATTTTAAGTCAGTGGTGGCAGGGCTTTTCATTTATAATGAAAACTAATACTAATGAAATCGGATTAGATATTTTTTAACGCAAGTTCACTGTATGATTATATTTTATAGCAAATATGGATGTTTATTAGAATTATAAACAAGTTCAGATAGTTTTGTATTTTAAATGCCAAGTTTTCGTTACTTGTTATTTAAAGCTCTAATTTTAAAATATATTTACAAAAAATAATATTAAAATTATTTATAAAGAGATAAGGAGATATAAATATATTTTGATTAATATAATATAGAAATATATTTATAAAATGTTTATAATTCATATTGTATGCTTAATAAAAAGTTTTTTGTTCAGCTTTATAAAACTTTTTCCAAATTAAATTTCGTTAAAGTTGCACAAGGTCTGCAAAATATTATTGTCGATGTCAAGAATTAATTCTAAAATAAATAACCGAGAATATTATCTAGTAAGCTTGAACTATATTCAGATGACGAAGACAAGTAGAGCTGGTCTCAACTCTCTAAATTTGCATGCCAGAAGCAACGTACATACATTTGTTCCAAGACAAAATTAAAGTGTACAATACCCTTTCACTAAGAGATCGGTGCTGTATCAAAACGAGGATCGAGCACACAACACTTCGATTATGACCTCGATACTATTCTTCTGACTTTGTCTACATGACAAGTCTACTAGATACACATTCAAAAGATTAAACATCAGTGCTCCAAAATATATATTTTCAATATTTTTTTTTATTATTAAAAATGTATACTTTGTGAAATCCAGCATACATAATATAAAATATTATTTCGCGCAAAAATTTAATGTAGTAACATGCTACTGGTGAACGTGATGATTATTTTCTAAAAGAAATAACTTAAGATAGGATTACTAGTATGGACAATATAAACTATTTAATACAATATTAATAGTATATATTTAAATATCCAAAACATAATATTTCTGCATATTAACACAAATTGATACGTTTGAACGAAAAACGTTAAAAAGCAAGTTAATCTTCCATTATCATTTTTTTTATTCGAATGTAAAAGTAGATATGTTATTTCATTTATCAAATTAAAGGATTAAGAATAAATCAACGTTCCATTTTAAAGGTTAATAAAATACAAAAAAGGCAAAACAAAATTGTCAAATTATTATTCAATATTTGGTAATGATTTGAATGACTTATATTCAAGGAATAATATATTCCAATATTATAAAACATCTTTGATATATTTGTATAGTATATAACTTTATTTTTTGAAGTATAAATTTAATTTATCTATGCAATAAATTTCATTGTATGTATAGCACTATGTAAAATACAAAATGTGTTTTAATTCAATATGGGTCTACTGTTTAAAATAAATAAAATATAAATAATATAATATTTATTTGAAATAAAAAATATTGAAGTTGAAAAGTTGTATATATTTGTTTTTTACTGTTAATAAATTATTAAATTTGAGTATTTTTTATAACAACTAATAACACCCGAAAACCATTCGCACTTCCAATTTTATTTCAGCAATGCCGTTACATTTTACAAATGTTTTATTATCAAGTACGTATATGTTCCAAAGTGTATGTTCAGACGATTTGTTTAAAAGCGTTGCCGTCGTTATCAATGGATATGTATAAATTAGAAATTGTATTGTGTCATTTTACACCAAATATGTTTTTTATTAAATATAAATTCGAGTATTTTGTCAGCCTTTTCCAAAATAACTACAGATTTTTAGCTATTAAAAGAAAACAATCGAATTGTGAAAACTCTTTTACGACATTTTGCGGAGCCTGTGTATGTCCATTAAGATAGTTATTTTTACCAAAATAAGTTTTTATAGAAAAATAATAAAATCAATAAATCGCTAGAAAAGTGCTTTCAGCTATCGATTTTATATTCAAAATGTTCGGGATTGCGAAAAAGACAAGTAAAGATGTTTCTTTCAAATTTACAAAAAAATTCACACTAAAATAGAAAATAAAGTTTTCCAAGAACAATTTATTTTTATATTATAGGAAATTGCTTTGTTTTCGGATTAATGGTGTGGCGACTAAAAATCTAGTTGCAAGTAAAATTACAATAATATAAAATATGTTAACATTAGTTTTTTACACACCCTTTTAGCGTATTTAATCGTTAATCAAACTATTATATCTTATCAATCAATAAAATACTAAACAAGAACCACTTACTTCATAAAATCTATATTTAAAATCAACAGTTTACATTGTATCCAAAGTGTATTTTTTAACTTTAACGCATGTTAGGTAATTTTATTAGTATAGCATAAATGACTTAATTTTGGATATTACATAATACCCTAAATACTCAATACCCTAAAAAACTAATGTTTTATTCTTTATAACTCAATAGCCTAAATACTCAATACCCTAAATAACTAATATTTTATTCTTTATAACTCAATACCCTAAATAACTAATATTTTATACTTTATAACTCAATACCTTAAAACAACTTATGAGTAAACGATTACCCATTGCATTTTGAAAAAGTTTTTTTTATAATAAATACTCAAGCATCTAAAAGGATTCTAAAAACACAAAAATCAAATATATATATTGCGATTGGACGAATCTAAATGCATATGATGTAGTAGGGTTTAAAGTAAAAAAATCACGTTTTATGGAAAATCGCAAAAGGGATTTAGGGACTTTGGAAAAACCTTCTCTTCAAATAGAATGGCCATGAACGGACGAAATATTGGATATCTTCCTTTAGAAATATACATCTAGATACCAAGCACTTACATGTTATCCAGAATATTATTGTATACAAAATTTGATGTGTGCATTAAACTAGATATTTAATAAACAATGTTAACAAATATATGTTTTGACAAAACAAAATATTGTCACAAATTATTCATTCATTTCTCAAAGGAAAGCCTTGTTACTTAGGTGAAAATAATAAATGTATGAAGATATACGTTGTATTTTTACTTCAGAAAAAAGCTGCATTCCCAAAACACATTTTAATAACAAACATCACGCAAAATATATTTTTATTATACCTGCCAAGTAAAAAAAATATTTTTATTTGTATATACTTAAATTACTATAACTGTATCTGAGAAAACTATTTAGATATATAATTCAAATTTGTAGCCCTTTGGTTTCGTATGTTGCTATGAATTTTTGAAAGAGTTGTATTTAAATAAAACTGCCAAACTATGAATTATTCAAATATTTTAAAAATGCACGTTACAGAAAAATTAATTTATTGATAAAACTCAGTAATGAAGTTAAATTGTTAGTTATTTTAACTATATATATATATATATATATATACATATCAAAATACACATTAACAATAATAAATGACACTGCTCATTTTTGCGAAAGTTCGATTACTTAAATTTCAGTACGCCATCGATCATTTACGATGCAATTGTACTAAAAAATAATGAGTACGCTCATGTACTCATTTTATACACCTTTTTTTAAAAAAGTGTATGAAGGTTTTAAGCTAACTTTTTTGATGTGTCGCCTTTGCTACATTAATACTTTTACGTCTGTATTCTCTGTAAGTTTATATTAAAAAAAATCACATTACAACTTTTTTTTCTTTAAACAAGAAACAAGTCAACTTTGCTGCTACATTTTTTCTGTGGAAAAAGACTAGAATGCTAATATCAAAGTAAAATTAATAAAATTTATCTGAAGGACAATATTTAAAGTTTTTAAAATGCGTCCAGCATTCATTTTTACATTGCTTTGAAAAATATTCCAAAGAATATACACGGCTTTGAAATATGTTGTAATTATACACTTTAAGTTACCTTTATAACCAATGAGTTTATTAAATGTAAATTTTGTGCAAGTCTATAATACTTAGAACTAAGTGTATTTAAATATAATTTCATGCTATGTGTTGCTTTAATACAGTTTTTGCATAATTTAAATATCTACTTCCAAACTAAACTTGTGAATAAATATAATAATTGATATTGTTTAAATATTTTTTTAAAAAAAAGAAACAATCTAAATATAACGGTTGAAAGTAATTTTCACCTGAAAAAAATGTTATAAATAGAAGGTATGTACGAATGTTTGTTATTTTAAAATTTAAAATTAATTTTTAATTACTAACGTTTTAATTTGTTTTTAATACAAATTAAATTGTTAAATTATGCCGCGCATCATACAGAAAAAAAATCAAAAAGTATTACTTCGCTAACTTTTATTACAAGACATTTACAAATGTCCTTTTAAAATGTTTCATTTTAATTAAAAGAAATATTAAAAGAATTTCAAAGTTTCATTTCTCTGATCTTTATGATGTAGTAAGTCTGTATAAAATATTTCTGTAAAGTAATCAATGATATTAAATCCGTTTTCTTTTTTTGAATGATTACTTAATGTTATAAAAAAATCGAAAAAATTATTTTATCACATTTTTAAACTCATTAAAATGTTTTCTTTATTATGATGTGTTACTACATCATTTTAGTGAGTATGTGTTTGAATTATCAAATAAATAATTGCTTAATTTTTCGATTTTTTTTTCATTATTTTATTCGTAATGTTTAATAGCCTTTTAAAATCATATAATGTGTTTTTATTGTTCTAACAGTACTGAAAATAGTTATATAATATATATGATGCGAAAAATATATACATTAACATTTGAAAGCTTAAAGTTTTTTATATACTCTACTATACAGTAAAATCGTATAAATCCTCCAGTACATATTCAAAAAAGCAATACCTTACTAAAATAACTCAAGTTAATTATAAACACTCCTTAATTAATAGTGTTAAACTGTTCTTAGTTCTCGAAAAACTTAAAAATAAAATTTAATTACTTATTTGTACATAATTTTAACTAAACCATTTTATACTATATGCTTACAATTATTTATGTAACCCAATACTTCTTGCTTTAATTATATATAAAATATATGCCATATTAATAAAAAATTTAAGCAAAAAACAGTAACGCATTGTAATATAAATTTCTGTATACAGTTTCCCTTGAAAATTATGTTTCTTGATTAAAAAGTTTCTTAGTAATTTGGGGCATTATTTAATTTCAAACGATTTATCTTACAAAACTAAACAATAGGTTCAAATATCAGAACATAAGATATATTTCAACATATTTTTTAATATTTCGTTTAAAAAATAATTCAAATGAGAGAGAATAGAATTTCACAAATCTTTAAAAATGATCATAACACTTTTCCAATTATAATTGACAATTATGTTTAAGAAAAATAGTTTTGGTTCACCCTCTGACGGAGCTGAACGAATTAAATTGTCCAGTTTTTCTAGCAATACACATACATTTTAAATTCATTTTGACGTTGAACTATTTTTCAAATGTAAAACAGTGGGATATTTTTTGAAAATTATATCTATTAAAATATTAAAAATGTCAAAATCATATGTTTTTACATGCATTAGAAGTATAAAGTAAACTATTTTGCTGAAAAGCAACTTTACAAATTCTCCCTTTATTCTAACACTTCATAGTGTTAAAATATTATAACTATTTTAAAAATATTTGTCCTATATCTATATCTATCTTTATCTCGTATTATGTTTTAAATTCAAAATTCATTAAGAACTAATTTTAAATCACATTTAAAATGCATTTAATAAATGTGCAAAATTATTTTATTAACGTCATTATGAATGATAAACAATAAAACGTGACATCTAAATTCTACCAACATAGAGCAAAACTCTTTTTATGTAACACTTACCCGCAAACACGACTTTAAAAAAGATGCCAATCTGCAAAAGCCACTTCCAAAAAGTATATATCCACTTCATTATCACACTTCAAACAGCATTCAACGAATTAATAAATATCTCTAAGGACCAACGAAACTGTCGATGCGTTTCACCAAGTTTCCATGTTTTTCTAAGTTTCGGTGTATTTTTTTTGTTACACTCTGTTTAAATATTCACACCAATATTAAAACACTTATATTTCCCCGAAGTCAGTAGGTTGGCATCTGTTTTATTCGAAATAATTGAAATCGAGGCTGTTTTGCATAAACAGCATTCAAATGACTGCCCTTAAGGTCAGCAGTGTAAAGTGCAGAATCGCTCTTGAGCTTCCCGGATGAGGATTCACATGTATCCCGTTTACACTCTCTTCTCCGAACTGTCGTCTTATTTTCCAGACTAGCCGACTACAATGGTTGCCATGAAGAGGAGGAGAGCGGCGATATCGCCAATTGATGTTCGGTTTGCAAGCCAAGGCATCGCCAATTATGGATATTTATTCGACGTTACTTTGAAGTTCTACGTAATGTAATTATTTTAATAAATGTTTTCATATGATTTTTTAAAAACATCTGACGGATAAGTAAAATGTCGAATCTGTATGTTTGTTTTCACGACAGGAAAATGTTCAATTTATATTTCTAACGCATTCCTTTTTTAACAAAAATATTTTCAAAAGTTATCCAAATGCTTTAAAATTGAATTTTTTTTTTCCACTTTCATATTATGAGATCTACTGGAAAAACTGGAGCTACATGAACGGATATACACGTTTGTACCCAACTGGTGGTTAATAAACAATATATTTAGAAAAATATAAAAAAAAAGGTTAAAATATGCAATTTAATCTAAACAGGATGGTCATAAAATATTTTTCCCTGTTTAGAGACATTTGTTGCTAAATCGAATGGAAAAATTACACCAAAGTCTATAGTAAGGATAATAAAGTCATTGTAAGAGGATTTTCGTAAAAAAAATTGCACCAAAAGTCACGTTCCAGAACAACACACATTATTTTCACGTTCTGATTTTCACGTCTGATTGTCCTTGTGTACAGCAAATTGCATACTGTGTACGTCCTGATTCTGATAACTAAAAAAATTCCGTTAACTTTAATCAGTAAATTAATTTGTATGTAACTGCAATTTTTTATATGTATTATACCCGTTTTATGCTCGACAAGCGCTAAAATTATCCTTAAATGGGATATTTGGTACTATTTATGTTCTCCCCATGTTTTCAATATCCTTAATATGAAATTTGGTTCAATTCCGATCTTTGCTTTTAGCTATAGATGTCTCAAAACGGGGAAACTTATTTGATAAGTACCCTATATATTAATTATATTTATTGTCTTATAAGAAATACTTACAAATTACATTTGAATTTATTTAAAATAAGCTAAGTAACAGGCAATAACCAAAATTGTAACCCTTTGCAGTAGGAGTAAAACATCGAAAATATATTTTTTTCTAATAAAATATGCAAACTTAATCAAACATCCTCTTTCTAAATAATATATTAATCGAATACCTCCAGTGGAATAGTACAGAAACAATCTATGAACCTATGCACTTCAAAGATCTCTATTATTTGAAGTAAAACATATATTCGGTTTTTTAAATAATTAATCTCACAATAACTAAAAATAAGATTAACTTTTTTATGTGTTCATTTTAATATTATATGTGCTTGTGATATAAAATTAAAAGTAGATTAAATGTTGTTATAGCATATATTATTTACGTTATATTATTTATTAGCGTATAGTGTATTTAGCGTACATTACCGGACAAGTATGGGCAAACTAGATATAAAACTGATTTCAAGATTCGCGAAATCGAAACAAGCTGTTTTTATAAATATACAATGTGAGCATTTCAGGGAATCGAACCCATACCCACATAGTTGAGAGTTAAATTTTATTTTCTATACATCATGCAGTATAGAACCACGAGGAGAAAAATGTTTTGTTTTTACGTGTAAACGTACTTAAAATTGGTACTCGTACATTGGCTGAATCTTAAGCAACGGAAAAAGTTAAATATTTCAATTTCGAATCCTCATAACTTCGGGGACTCAGCCTGCGTGGATAAATGACCTACCATTATGTAAAGGAAAGTGAGACGCGTCTAACAAGTTAATTGTTAATCTCTTCTCCATATGACTTTGTAAAATGTGGGGGGGGGGGGTGTCATCTTTGGCTGTAGTATGCACTTTCGTCCACAAATCTCCACGAGGAATCAGACTACCTTAACAAAGGACCTAACATCATGTAGAAGAAAATTGAGTGCGTTAAACAAACCAAACGTTAACCGATCCCCCCCCCCTTTGCTGATCTTTGTACCGTCTGGGGGGAAAGCTGCTCGTGGCTTTGCCCTTTTGCCTCCATACATCCACGGGGTATCAGCCTCTGGAGATAAGCGACCTACCATCGTAAAGAGGAACGTGTGCCTTGTCAACGAATGGGTGTGTTTGTGGGAAGGGGGTTGTTCATGCGATAATTTTCGAACGGGCATGCTAGTAGTATTATATGAAAATAATTGTACTCGATGATTTATGTGAATCCCAATCAATATTTTTTTAAGCTTAAACTACATAAAACAAATTCGATATATATATTTTAAATTATTATTATTACATTTATCACTTTACAGAAATTATAATAAAGCAATATTATCATTTCATGATCCAATTTAAAATTTTGTTTTGTAAATGGATGCAATCAATCTTCTAAAACTTATATTTGTCGTTTGCGGTAATGTATCTGGTTTAGAGACACTCGATTAGTGGAAAAACATTATTAATGGTATGCATTGTTATTTTATTATATACCAACTATAATGCAACACATGTAAAATAAGACAATTTATTTATAAACTTTGAAGCTTACTTTAAATAATCCCTTTATCAATCACTGTTAATTATCATAATTCTAGGAATTAGAAATCTAGCAGAATTTACATTTTTATTGCACTGATCTCCCGTTATTGAATGACGTAAAACGCATTATCAATCTAAACATCGAAACTCATAATCGAAGGGGTCAGTGAGTAAACGAGGTATGCTACAGAAAAATTAGTTTTGAGATATTTGACCTCAAGTCTTGATTTGTGTTTGATTAGAGTCACATACCTCGTCCATGATACAATTATCTATATTAATAATGCTTCTAAACACTATTAAAAATAGATACTCGTAAAAAAAGTCAAATGTACTCATATTTTAGTACATTAAATTTTTCTAATGGCTATAAATACATAAGTTTGAATTTTGAAAAAGATATGCACTCCCAAATGAGTAGATGCTTGCCTATATAGACTGCCTTCACAAATTACTTTGAATATATTTCTACAACCAAGTGTTACCGAGATTCTAATCTAGATCCAAAGAACTGCAGTCCAGTGCTTTATCCGGTGATCTACCTGTGGGACATTAAGACGATTTAAACAGAAGAAATGTTAAAAAAGGCGTGCTAAAAGAATGGGAAATAAAATTATTAACTTGTAATAACTCAGTTTAAATTTAAGCAATCGACATCAAATAATGTGGAAAACCATCTCTTGAACAACTATTTAAAGATTTCAGGTTTCATAAATATTTTATGAACAGAAGCTGAGATTAAAATATTATATAATCATATTGCTCAATTTTGAGAAAGTACGGTTACTTAAGTATTAGTTCATCATAGTTCATTTACGATGCAATTGTACTCAAAGAAAAACGAGTAGGTTTAGGATTTCATTTTTAAGTATATTTAAAGTGTAATTGTGGTGGCAATAAATCTCCTAGTAGTTCATAAAGTAATGGTTGCTGCCAATGTTAAAACACAAGAAAAAATGTAAGTAATTGTGCAGGAAAATATTTACGTACATTCTTGACCCACTTAACCCTTCCATTAACTTTTCTACAATGTAACCAGGCATCAGAAATAAATTAGTATTTCCCCTTACGTTGGAGTCTAACTATCTTAATACAAAAGTCTTTAATCGACTGTCCCTGAGAGAGTGAATACATGTTTAATATTTTAATCTTGTGGAGCACCTTCCCTCTTGAATAAGTTCTAGAAATTAAAATAAAATAAATAATGTCAAAGATTTTATTTTGACTTGCAACACTGGCGTCATTTTTATTGATCCCGTTACTTTGACGAATGGGGAAATTAAAAAATATATAGATTTATATTTTTATTATTTTGCACTTCAAGATTACTTAATCGCTTTATTCCACGTCTACAGTACACTCAAACCTGTTTTTGGGTGGTCTTTATTTGTGCGATTTTTTTTGTGCGGTATATAAATTTTTTTTTCAAATTGGAACATAATTGATTATCTGGCTACCTAGACATATACAAGCGTCTAGTGAAACAACAGTCGTCGCAAAAACTGATCAGCGACTACATGGTAACTGAAAAAAAGTCAACTCTAAACGATTGCGAGGTAGAATCTTCAAGTGACGAAAGCAATTTTGAACCAGTTTACCACAAGAAAATTAGCGTAATGTCAGACTACGAAGGATTATGGTTATACGTTTTGAAAAGTGTTGTATGTGTAAAATAAGTACATATGTAAATAAAATATTTAAAAATGTTCGCATGTGTATTTTCTAAATCAAATTCCAAAAGGTTTGGCGAGATTTCAAGTAGCTGCCTCGTGTCTTGATTTCGTTTAAAAAAGCAATTCCTAGTTATTTCGTAAGGTTTTGAGTTATTTTCTACGTGAAACTTTTTTTATGCAATCACTATTCACCGCATAAAAAATGTACTTTTTAATTGTGTTGCGAAAACTATTTTTTATAGCTACTCGTGAAGTTTTGTGCGATATTTTATGCGTTTTCTTTTATGCGGTCCCTATCCACCGCAGAAAAATAGGTTTGAGTATATATATATATATATATTATGTTATATTATTTCCTTGTTTGGAAGGGGTATTTAGGCTTAACCTGGAAGGACGCGTCTGGTCCCCAAGTGATTTGAAAAAGGAATTTCTGGTATGCTCCTCACCTTGACACAACCAGTTTTTAGTAATCTAGTTTAACACGCCCGTTTATTTCTACCAAGTGTTAGAAATTCCTTATATTCATTATTTTGTTACAAAAGGATTGTCCCGTTTGGGTGTATAATTGGACCCGTGCTCCATCTCACATAATTTAAACAGTTGTATTCGATTGCTGTTGCTTAATGTGCGCGGTTACTTTTTCTCAGCTTTATCATGCCAACTACATACGATATAGAAATGGTAAGCCTGTGGCCTGAAACTGAAAATGAAGAAGACTTTATTTCTGATGAGGAAGATCGCGCTGATCATAAAAATATTAGTGAACACGATTCCCAATCAAAATTAGACGGCGATTTTGATCAAGAGTAGGATTTTGCAAGCACTGAGGAAATTATTGGAAACGACCAATATACAGTATGGAAAAATAAAAAAATCAAGACACGTGCTCGAACTCTTGGCACAACATCATTTCACGGCTATTGTGACCTAGATCGGCTGCATAGAATATTTCAACACCCATTGAGAGATGGGGAATTTTATACACGTAATGATTCAGGAGGAAATCATTATTTGCTCAAACACTTACTTTAAAAGAGTCTCGAAAAAAATTTAAAAAGAGAATGCTGCCAAAGAAACTAATGAATTTTTAAATTCAGGTTGTATTGAGAATGCTACTTATATGGATTGCACAAAGGCTATCACCTGAACGTTCACCTACAAATGGAACATACATCGACATTTTCGGCCCAATCATGTTGGAATCATTCTGACGTTAAGTACACTGTAAAAAAATTTGCTTAAAAATGAGTACATGGAAGTACCCGATTTTCATTGAGCACAAGTACATCGTAAAATGAGAGATGATGTACTATAAATTAAGTGATCGTAATTTCGCAAAAATAAGAAGTATGGTTCAATATTGCTAACATCAGCTTCTGTTTAAGCTATCTGAACATAGCGACGTGACAAAGTTAATATAGGTTTTCAGAAGATGGTTTTAAACATCATTTGATGTCGATTGCTTAAATGAAAACTCAGTTATTACGACTCAATTATCTTACTTCCCATTCTTTTGTCACGCCTTTGTAACATTACTTCTGTTTATAACTTCTTCGAGTAGCTCTCGTAATACAACGGATATGAACTTGGACCTCTGTGCGAACGACAATAGAGGTACAAGGGTTGTTTTCGATTCCCGGTTTATCCTGGTTATAATTGTTGAAATTTATTGAAAGTAATTTACGAAGGCAAGCAACTCCTCTTTTTATTCATTGTACTCATTTTTGAGTACATGTCTTTTTAAAAAATGAAACTTATGTAATCAGAGCTATGATAAGATTTGAATGTAATCAGGAATGAGAATTATTTTTTTATTTTTAAGTACCAATTTTTAACAGTGTATGATGCTAAAAAAAGCACTAGCATGCTCGTGTGCGCTTTTAAGGCGCACGTTTTTCATAACATATATTCTTACATATTTTTAACAACTTTAATGTATTCAAACATTTTAATTCATATTATGTTGTGAAATTTAGAAGAAAAAAACCAGGGCAATTTTTACGGCAATCCATATATATATATATATATATACAGGGTGCGTTCCATAAGTAATGCGACCAAATTCATAAAAAATCGTATATTGGACAAATTCGTACAATTAGTTAAAAATATTCAAAATAACATCCTCCTGCGTCGATACACTTATGGAGGCTGTGTTTCCAGGCCTGGAAGGCATCCTGGAAAGCCTTCTCCGGGAGGTCCTTTAGAGCCGATGTAACATGAGCCTGGTTGTTTTCAATCGTGTCCCAATGTTTCCCTTTCAGGGCTCCTTTTAAGTGGGGAAACAGAAACAAAGTCTGGGGGGCCAGGTCAGGCTTGTAGGAGGCTAAGTAACCAGTGTGGTATGCGCCCTGGCCAGGAAATCGTTGACAACGAAGGAGCTGTGGCTTGGCGCGTTATCGTGAAGAAGTTTCCGTGAGTCCTTGATGTCGCTTCGGCAACGCGCGACTCTCCTTTCTAGCCAGGACCCATACCCCATTGGTTTCCCAGCGTCCCTACAGTCCTGACCTGGCTCCCCCAGACTTTTTTTTGTTTCCTCGCTTAAAAGGAGCCCTGAAAGGGAAACATTGGGACACGATTGAAAACATCCCGGCTCATGTTACATCGGCTCTAAAGGACCTCCAGAAGAAGGCCTTCCTGGATGCCTTCCAGGCCTGGAAACACCGCCTCCATAAATGTATCGACGCAGGAGGGTGCGATTTTGAGGATTTTTAACTAATTGTACGAATATGTCGAATTAATTATTTTTTATGAATTTAGTCGCATTACTTATGGAACGCACCCTGTATATATATATATATATATATATATATATATATATATATATATATATATATATATATATATATGGATTGCCGTAAATGTTTTTCAATGCGGTTTCCACCCCCTGATTAAGTACCGTATTCATTATGTCTTTCACTTTTTAATAAAATATTTATTAGTATAATTTTTACATTAATTATTCATATTTTAGTTTTATTACTTGGCGTTCATTACATCTGCTATATTTTTATTATTATTTAGCAAAAGTGTTTTATCTTTTTAATTTAATATTTTTTTTGCTATTTATTTAAATATTTTCCCGCACATATATATATATTTATATATATATATATATATATATATATATATATATATATATATATATATATATATATATATATATATATATATATATATATATATATATATATATATATATATATATATATATATATATATATATATATATATATATATATATATATATATATATATATATATATATATATATATATATATATATATATATATATATATATATATCGCATGGGCATACTAGTTGTATTATAGTTAAATATAAATTATTGCACAGCTCTTGTTACTCTTTTTTTTAAAAATTTTTCGTTTAACGGAGTACATTTCTACAAAAAATTAAATGTATGGCTGATTTATTCAAGTTTAACAGCCAATTCAGTTTGACAAATGAAAACGTCTTTGTATAAAAAAAGTTCGAATTATTCACCATTATTTTTGGGTTTTGTATAAAAAAGAAACTTTTTAATACATTAAAATTAAAACATTAGAACAGTTTTACTAAATATAGTTTTTTTAAAAGGAATTCCAATGTATGATAAAGTAGGTATTGTAATTATTAATGCTAAATAATGGAAAATTCAGAAAAAAAGTAACATTCAACAAAAATATGAATTTTGATACATATAAATTACAAAAATTATCTTATTATAGATTTAAACTTATTTACGTGTTAACATAACTAAGTTAAATGTTTTTTTTTTAAAACAAAATGTCAACAAGAAGAAAACAGTTCGACAACAAAATGGATGCTATTTTTTTGATTCATTAGAAGATAAATAAAATGATTTAAATGTAATAACATTAGTCTGCGGAACTAATTAAAAACCGTAATTGCAACATTGATTCTTGAAATAAAAAATAAATTGTACTAGTAAGTGTTCTTTTTCGAAGATAATAAATAATAGAATAGATTTTACAAAGAGGTTTATTATAATTTGTTTTTAGACTGTAAAGAAATAGTTTTTTAATACACAAGTATACTGAATTCTTAAGAATTGATGGTTGTTATTTATTGTATGTTATACAAGTTACGATATAACAAAACTATTTGTTTTAATATTGACTTTTAACACAAAAATTTCCACAGTTTCCACTTGTTATCCCATCTATGAATCGATGTAGGTTATCTTAGAAAAAAATTATTAAAAAAAAATTGTAAACCTCATAATTAAATAAGTAAAGGATTGTGCTCCCAATCAAAATTCTAACTTCTCTATAAGACAATTGTAATTTTACAATTATTTATCTAAACTGAAAATGTATTTGGGATGTACAAATTTAAGTTTTAATACCAATTTTATCGCATCAATCCCTAGTATGTGTTTTGTACCACATCTCCATACAATAATAAATTTTAGAACTTCACAATATTACAATTTAGAATGGATATTTTTACTTCACCAAAATATCACAACACATTAATAAAAAAACACCCAAACCAAGGAATGATGTATAATAAAAATTATCGGCTTCTTCTGAATAAATGTTTTACCAAGAACACCGATAGATAGCGCCACGACACAAGTTTCTTGCAACGGAAATTAACAAACTCTCTTTGATGTACAAATAAAAATAAGAAATTTGTTTAAATTAAAGAAAACAGTTTTATACATGTAGTTTTATAGATGCAATGCTATTTAATTTTACTTTAGGATTATCTGCTGAATTCATAAAAAAAATATTTTCTTTTCCAGATATGAGTTTCTTTAGAAATAGTAAATATTTATGAAAACCCATTTATCAGACTCGGAGCCCCGAATTGGCACTATTCACTCACCTGAAGTCTTGAACGTTTCAACTGATACTCCAAAGTGGGAAATGATGAAGGGTGTATTTGCATAAATGCCAAAATCAATCCAAAATAGATACATTTTAGGAATTTCAATCCACTCGCATTGATAAATCTATATGTGTTTTTTTTTCCTTCCTTGAATTCACTTTTCTGTACTGAAGTGATGGATGACATGATTTTTGGATGAAATTCCGGTTGCGAATAGGTATATTTATTTTAGGTCGCGAAAAGAGAAAAAAAAGTAGAATTTATACAACTTTAAAAACATTTCATGTATTATTTATGTTTTTCAACGTTATAGCATAATTCTCTTATGCATACTTCAAATTGGAAAATAATTTGAATTAAAATGTTACAAAATGTTTAGAGATAATTAAATTATATGTAAAAAAATGTGTTAGTGCACTGTTTTAAAAAAATTAAAATATATGTTGTATTCATTGTATATATTTTACTTATTTTTAAATTATATATTTAGAAGTTCATATTTAATTGAAAAATGTTTGCAAATTAAATTTGTTTAGACAATTTTAGCAGCGTTTGAAAAATTACAATTGCTTAAAGTTATCTTCAATATGCACAATAGCCATAAATTACTTATTTTAATAAATAATTGATGATTTTGTTATAAAACCGTTTATGAAACTGAAATATCAGTAAACTTGTCAGTTGGAGCGCGGATATAAAACTAAACATGTCCATAAATATTAAAAAAATAGATTAACATTGAAGTTTATAAAAAAAAAAGATGATCTATATCCGTTTTCGACAAACAAAATATATCCAAAATATATTTTCTTCATTACTAATGAGTATATTATAAAGGAATTGTATTTAAATATTAAAATCTATTGTAAGTAAGATAATACTTGAATCTATAACAAAATAAAAATAATTTACATTCTCAATAAAGTTCTAACTATATCGGAAAATGTAGTTAGTAATTAGTGGCATTATGTATATTTCGTAGTATTATATTGTATACTTTACAATTAGTAATATCAAGTAATTTGCCGCTATCGTAGACATGGTGACTTTTGAATTGGGGTTGCAACTTTGGGACAGCGAGTAATTTTCAACATTCGATTTTCCAGCAGATGTTTCGAATGCTCGCGCAATCACCACTAACGAATTCGCCCATATGTTATGTTACCACTCGACACTTATTTGAAGCTATAATCGCACTGACGTCCGAAGGAACTCCGACTTGTTTTCAACCTCGTGTTTTCAAATTTCTAGTTTATTTGTAACCTTTCATGCACCTATGAAAAACCGAAAATACTTAACTACAAACATGTATGTATTTTGTGAAAAACATGCTTTGGTATCTAGTTCATGTGACAGTAATATTTTTAATACTGGTATTTTGTTTTATAACTTCAATAGCGTGCACTGAGCGGGGTAACATTGTAGCAACATTGATACAGCACTGAGACAATAATGGTACAGCATTGAGCACACCAGCGAATACCGTGCCAGAAAATTCATACAAGAAAAATCCGCAACGGAGATTAGAGTCCTAAACATATGATATAATACTATGGAGACAACGAAACATTTAGCGACTTGGAAGAGGAGCTTGCTCAATCGATGCTATAAATCCTTTGGGTACATTTGGCGAATGAGACTCGTCATCTTCTTACTTGGGCGAAGTTACGGTGGACGTGTCTGACTCGTCATCTGAATTTAAGAAGCAGGCGTTGATCGCAAACAATGTGTTGTAGGGTCGGCCATGAATGGGATCAATTGAACCTCACCAAATTCGTCCCATTGGCATAAAAATCTTCAAATAATTCAGTACTCAAAGGGTTAAGCACACAAATTCCAAAAATCATTGTCATAGAAAGTAGAGTCAAAACCTCTTGAAACATGATTTTAATATTATGCCTGAAATCTGAAATAAAACACTTATGCGTATCATTAGGAAATATTTTTTTCTAGTAATTCTTAGCTAAAAACAGTAATGTCCAAATTTACTCCATTTAATGGGATAATATAGGGATAACGAAGAAGGATTGTCATTGGTTATAGAGTAAATTATATTTTCTAAGAGGCAGATTAACTTGATATTTTACCATGGCCTGTGAAATCTGGTTTTTTACATGTTGACAGGAATTATAAAAAAACAGAGAAAATATCCCAAAGAAATCCTAGTTTACGGTAGCTTTCCTTTTTCATTGATGAACCGACATTTCCTCAAAACGTGCATTTACTATTGACAATATATTCATTTTTTCCAACAAGTAAAATATTTCCAAAATAAGACTAAAAACAAAACTGGCCATTGGTTTATCTTCTTCGAATACATAACCAAACTCCATCTCTGAAATGAAATCCAATCCTCATCCCGCACCAATCTCATCACATTTATTCCCACATAGGCACATCCACTTCCAATATGCATTCCATTGAATAGTAAGAAGGGGAATAACCCGAAACAGTGTCACACAACTTATGTAACACAAAAGACCCAGCGGATGCGAGACAGACAAAACAAAGCAGGGAAGAGGGGGATTGAGTATTTTATTGTTAAAATATGCATCCGATTCAGAGAGTGTGTGAGGAGCGATGCAAATTCGCCAGAGTGGTAAACATAGAGAGCAGATTCAAAATTCATGAACTTCAATAAACATGTAAATGCCAGGTAAATGCAAATCGATTATGCGGTTCGTGAGGAGGAATTCGAAGTTTATTGGGGGTATGGGTTTTTGGAGACGCTTTTCTTTATGAAATTTCTGAGTATGAAAAGTTTTAGTTTGGGGAATGGGGGGAAGTGGAAAAGGGGATTTTGCCGACGAAAATGTGAGCGTGTGTAAATGTATGTATCCCTATACAAATACAGTTTTGAACTTGTAAATAGATATACTGTACATAGATATACTGTGTTAGATATGCAAAGTTTGATGTGTTTATTTATGTTGATAGTTGAAAGCATATAACATAACGTTTAATATCGTTATTAATTGCTACAAGAATTGCGATATTGAAATTTATTTGTTTAGTGTGTATAATTGTAATCGAATAAAATATTTATGCGTATGAACTATTCAAAACTATATTGACATATAACGGAATGCATGAGTAATTTCAATTACAAATATTATATGACTTTTGCATGGTGTTTCCTTTATTTTCCAGAAAACATATAAATTACATAAATTGCACGTTACTTTATAAATAACCAAAAAAAGATATAAACATTATTTTTTATTAAAAATAAAATAATACCAAGATGAATCAATTCAAAAAGTTATAAATTATTTTTTAAGTTATTATTTTTAAGCCCAGAGTATATCAGTTATCACTTCTATAACATGCCATTTAGCTGATATAGTATACGTCTCTTACTTAAAACTATATATTGAAACTGTTCAGAGATCAAAATACGGAACGTTGGCAGAAATGTACAACTCGCAAAAGCAAACAACGTGTTCATATAACTTAAAATATTAGTCCTACGTCTTGTGAGTGGTACTGTTATGTATTTTCTAATAACTTCCTTCTACAGATTTTTTTTGCGTCCTCAACCGTTCTATTAATATGTACAATCATTCATGCAGCACTGAAACGTTTGCTAATATAATATAATCGATCCAGCATAATCAAATAAATTAAAAATTAAATTCGAGTGTAACTTGTAAATGCTCATATAAAAACTCAGAAAATTCAACGTCGTTTACACACCTTACGGATTTAATCGTTTGTTAGTTGTCATATTTGTTTATTATTTTATTTTCATCTTAATAAATTACTATTTTAATCACCCCTTAACTCCTTCCTGAATGGTGGCATCAAAATCAAACAAAAAAATATCTGCTTGCATAATATATTTAATTCCCTTTAATAAACTTGAAAAAACAAACTCAAATGGAGCACTTTACCACTTTTTGCGTCAATTGAAACGTCAACGCTTCAACGATTCCCGCTACCCAATTCGAAAAGGGCCGGCATTCATTTCTTTTGTCGCCAAATGCTCCGGCCCCGCTTTTTAAAATTCGAAAGATGGTACCCTTTCTTCTACTTCAAGATGTGACTTTGGGCGACATTTTTCATTTCCTAATTTAATTAAGTGTTCGTGTACATACTTGAATGGGAACAAATGCCAGAGAGTGAGAAAAAACAGGACCTAGGGCGGGAGGGGAGAGGGGTAAGTTCTTGTGATTTTAAATGTCCGCTCTTGAAAATGTCTTTGTTTAAAATTAAAGTAGCTAATTAGCCTTAATTATCGCATTGGAATCATTTTGTTTCTGAAGTATTATAATTAACTGTTCTCGTCTCATTTATCACGGCATTTTTCTTAGCCATTTGGGTAGGGTTGTCGGGATTTTAATCTGGGATATCGCCAAGGAGAAGCAATTAACGAGTGATTTTGGAAAAATTACCTTTTCCACAATTTTGAATATCTTATGTAATATATTTTTAATATTCCATTGAAATTGGAATTCAGTAGATACATATATAATGCAGTATACAACCATTACTAATTAGTAAATGTGTTTTGAAATTTCTCAACAACAAAATTACTATAATTTTTAAAGGAATATGGGACACATAATCTTCAAAAATATCCAAAAATATTTTATTGCATTAAACATCAGTTCATTTTCTTTGAAGCTAAAGACACAAACTTATAGTTTTGTATTAAGTACAACTAATTATTTTGTTTGTGTAATACTAAGCTTCAGTACAAGATTGCCTGAGTACGTAACTTTGACATCATTTTTTATAGTGATGACTACGCCCATGTTTGTTCCAGTTTAATTTGATATAAGTCCAAATCTTTTTTCAGAAACTGTTCCAAATTTGTTGTAGTGTATTTTCAAACATTATACTTTAATTGGTCTTTAGGGATTAGTAATATTTAAATTATATTGTTTTTAAATATTTTTTTTAAAAACAGTTCCACCGGCAATATGAGTGATTTTTATACAATGAATTTTTAAAAAATTATTTTTCAAATAACAAAAATCTGTAAAAACAGTTGTTTTTTAAACACATTCTTTTCTTCTAAAAATGCAATATTTTACTTTTCAGAAAGTATTTTCTTGACTTAAGTAAAAAAAAATGAGAAATGTTCTTAATCTCAGCAAATGTTTATTAAAAAATATGTAATCTTACTATCCAACACAATTAATTCCTATAGAATATATTTCAAGTTCATATGAATAAAAAATACTTACAATAAACTTTTTTTTTAAATAAAAATATAAAATGTTATTTTTGTAGAAACTAAATATTATTTTTCAATTTTCACAATAAAATACTAAAAATATTTTTATACAAATACGTTTAATATTAAGCAGCAAAATAGATATGGAGAAATTACCAAAAAAGAACAATTTTTAAAAGCTTTCCGACAAAGATTTATAAGCATGTATTCTTATTTGTTTACCTTTGAAATAAAATGCGTTTTAAAATCATCCCAGTTTTTTCTTTACCTTTAAGGTATTATTCCAAATTCTACAATCATCACAGAGTGAGCAATTGAGCGCCAAATATAGGAACACCAAATTCAAATTCAAATTATTTTTATCCCCCTTTCGCTTTGATGATTTTAAAGGAAACTTTAAACGAAAACTTTTTTTCTCATGAGATTTAAATTTCTATTTATTTTAAGTTCCAAAGTAACATTTAAACAGTGAATGGGTATATCTTGCAATGGATGGATAATATAAAAAATAGTAATTGAATTAATCTATACAAAATCGTTCCAAGTCTAGTTAGAACGTTAACAACTTAGAACGTTTTTCTATACATCCAACTTATTTTAAATAATAAGGATTAATACATTTTCAAACTAAACTACGTTTCCCAATTGTTAAATTAAAAATATATTTTTTTATATATTAATAAAAATTAGTTATATATTCCTTCATAATATTAGGAAACGTACACTAAATATACACTATAAGTTGTATTTTAAGTTATAAAGAATTTAGGAATGATCATAAAATATTTATTATCATTAAATATTATTAATGTTATTTAAACAATGTAATGAATACAAAAACCATACAGATTGTATGAAAATTATCTTTGCAACTTTGACACACTCAACGCATTTGGCTGTGGTTGTTCACTATGTAGCCAATTTGGACAGCTAGTTAAGAAAATTAAAAAAAAATCAGATAAAAATTCTTAGTGTAATACACATGACATAATATATGAATTTTCTAGAATATTTGTAATAATGTATCGAAACACTAATTTAGAAAACAAATCTATATATATCCTCTAATTTCCAGAAAAAAAAAGTGCATTGTCATTTTATCCACCATCGAAAATAGAAGGAAACCCCCATTCCGATTTCCTATTTTCCAGCGCATACAGTCTCCTAAACCGATTACGATTCTCCAAAAGCGTTATTGTTATTAACTTTAATAGGCGTTTCTACCCGAGACCGGATAGGGATTAAAAATCGCCATCGATTCTGGAGACAGTTAATGGTTATCCGATTTCCTGTTAGCACGGATAGATGTCATTAGTTCCAAAGATAGTCTGATGGGTTGCAGTGAGCCAAGTCTGGGCTGGAAAGTGCCATGGCGTACAATTGTTATCCAATGTCATTCCTGGAGTTGGATAAGGGTGTTAAAAACTTAATATATATGGTAAAGTTATGGGTTGTAAGTAATTTCCGAGTGTCGTTATGGAAAGGTTAGTATCAATCAGTAGCTTCTGATTGTGGCTGAAAGAACAAGTTTAATTTAATTGTAACAGTAATATAGAATATGTATATATCGTATTTGACAATTCGAACTCATGTTAGTTCGAAATGTTTAAATATATAATATCCTATTACAACTTTATATGTGTTCGCTTGTGGTAACTTTTGTATAGATACCTACTTTCGATTTTAATATTTTGAGCTACTTTTTATATCTGAGAAGTTTTGTTTCAAAACCGCTTTAATCCATTTTCTTAAAGTTTATAGAATCCACCAAATTTGATTTCCCGCTCGCATTATGTTTACATTTTTTATTGGGAAAGAGGGAGGTATCCAAGCTTTTAAGTCATGCTGTCAATGCTAAAAGAATGTCTAGGTTTTTTAAATTTAACTTTTGGAATAAACTGGTTTTGGAGAAATTTGCGAGGCTAACCAATCATTTGGTGGAAGAAACTTGAAATTACTTAAAATTTATTAATCCAAGAGCTCATCTCTTTTTGTAAACCTAATATCAAGAGAAACCAACACAAAAGAAAAGACGCCTACTTAATATTCTGATTCTGAGGGTGGGTTCTGATTTTTCATTTCCCAAGGTCGCACAATTTTAGGATGAATTTCCATTTAAAATAAGTGAAGAAGACGGCACTTCAAGTAAAACAGCAAATATACCAATAATATTCACTTTTTACACCTAGAAAATTAACTTTAGATATAGCCGTACACAACGTGTAACCTTGTTGTCAGCGCTTGATTAGAAACAATAAAAGGAGCTACTTAATTCATTTTCAGATTATTTTTGGACACGTTTGGTCAACATATATTTGCATGGTGATGGACTGCTTTGGGAACCTGCAAAAACAATCGTTAAATATTTGAATTTAGCTGGTTCTGAAACTAATCGTCCCATATTATAAGTATTAAATGTAATATAAGTTTGTATAAATGTAATCTTGTATACATATAATACATTTTGTATATATTAAAATCTTGCAATCAATTCAATTATAACTGTCGACAATGACATTACGATTTTACTTTGGATTATTACGTAATTTCTATGCAGATATGAGTAATGAATAAAGTATGAATTAATACTTTGCATTTGCTTTATGAAAAATGGTACATACATCGTCAACTTTTGATCCTGCATTAGCAGCGCAATGGTTTGAATATGTGGGCTGTGGAAATAAATATTTTTAAAGAAGGAGTTAATAACAATTAACTTCATATCTGAATGCAAAAAAGTTGATTCAAATATAATTTTTTCTACTGTTCATACTGCATTTATATACTGAATTTATTTATTTTCATATTTAATACTGAATATTTTTTAATACTGATTTTAATATTGTGTGACATTACGCTAAATCGCGCAAAATATAGTATATCAAAATATTTTGTCAAATATCATAGTAAAGACCCTAATCTTAAAAGCACTGGTCATTTTCTTCCATTTAAAGGAAAGTATTTTATACAAAGCAGGCCCTTATCTATTACAACACTGCCATAACCGATTCCCAGACGACAACCAAAGAATGACCCTGCCACTGGCCATCAACCGACACCCCCAATCTCCTTATCTCCAAGGACCGCCACTTGATGCCCTCCCACGCCCCTTAAACGACCCTTCCACGGCAAAATTGAAGACTAAGAAAGCCCTTCGCGTCATTTCCCACAAGATGGCCGGGACAAGCCATCTCTCACTGCACATATATTTATAGAATAATATTCGTCAAGCGAGTTTATGATGTAGGTTTCCGGTACATTGCTGGAAAAAAATGCCGGGCTTTTTGATATCAATGTCCGAGCACACGTCCTCGTATAAAGCTTCCCGAATTCCGGGAGTTCGCTGCGTTTTGATTTATCGCGCAACTAGTGTCAGAGGAAATAGCGAACGGGAAATTCCAAAAAGGGAACGTTCGCAACTGAAGGGACGGGGTGGCCGCAGAAATAAAGGGGTCGGATACAAATCATGCAGTGCCAGGAAGGGTTGTACACGTTTTTGTTAAGAAATAACAATCTAGGAATTCAGTTGAGCATAATTTTATTTTAGTATACTGAGTTGATTTGTCTCAAAATTGGCAAATAAGTATCTTTGTCAGGGCAGAGTTTCTTTTTTTTTGTTGAGAAAATGAAGACATATCTGAATTTGGAATATAATTGATTTTACTAACTTTTTAAGTACCGTAACTTGGAGTCATTTTAACCCCCCCCCCCCCTCCCTCCCCCCCCCCACAAAAAAGAAAAGAAAATAGCCTTATTGGGTCTTCTGTTATGAAAATAATGAAAATATAGATGTGATTGTTGGAAAGATAGTGAAACACGTCTATATTTTTGTATAACAACATACCAGACATTATTTAAAACATATATTTGATTGGAGTTCAAGTAATCCGTATGGTTCAAATAAGTTAATAAAGTTATCTAAATTAAAAACGCTAAACATAGGAACTTTTTACTAAAATTAATAAGAAGAAAAATCACAAACACCTTTAACATAATTCGTATGGACATTTCGAACAAATACAAAACAAAGAATCGAATAGTTTCGTAGTTAACCGTCACGTCCATTACGTATCGGTAAGATATGTGGAAAACATTCAATATAAAATGTCTTGAAGAAATACGTTCAATGGTTAAAAAAAGGGGTTAATTTTCAAAATAAATTTATAGATTAAGATATCTATAACACGTGTATAAATTCCAAACACCCAACATTATTATTTTGACCGCAAAACAATACCACCGTGACCTAATAATCGGAAAGATTTTCGGTTAGTAGATGTCCCCCTAGCAGCACCTGATAGAAGAAAAAAAAGATGGATCTAAGCCAATTCCCTGGGTATTGTTCCCTGGGTCTGACAGTCTCGAAAAGATATTAAAGGGGATATGAAAGACATTCTAGTGACAGGTTCCGAGACCTGTGCATCGTTTGCTCAATAAAAGGTACGAGGGCCTTCCACCTACAGGGCGAACGGCGGCTTTTTCTTTCCATCTTGCGGCTGCTACGTTTCTTTCGTTCCTTTTTTTTTGTATATCTTTTTTCATCCGCAGAGTAGATGAAATCACTAACATTTTCGTTTCTCTGCTTATCGTAAATCTGTGAATGCCGACTGCGAGGGGAAATTATGGCCCCTTCGTTTATTCAGAGAAGATTATTGCTTATCTGGATATTCGGGTATAGGGGATTATTGCTGGGTAGAAGAGTGTTTTTTTGCGTTGGGGCACTGTTAAATTATAGAATAATTTATTGGCGATTTTTATCAGATTTATTTTTTTAAGAGTTATATCTTATTTTTAATGGGCTTGATATTCAAACAATTTCCGTGTATCGTATCAAAACAAGTAAAAACCATACAAAATGAATTCCACATGTGGACGATGGAGTATATTTTTTTACAAAATATATGTAAAATTAAATCTATTTTAATTTGAAGTCACACAGGATAGTTATATATCGTCTAAAAGCAGAGATATATTCCGAAGAAAGACATTTACCTTGAGGTGATATCTGTATCAAGAAGCAGATAATATTTTTGTTCTTCCGATGTCACAGTAATTCGATACTTTTTTTAACAAAACGAATCCCTTTCACCAAATGTCTAAAAGTGAAAAAAATATTTTTGTTAAATATCAAAATTCTTAAACAAGGTGATGGATATTAACTGGTCGTTATGCCAACAATGGTTAAGTATTTTTGAAGTGTAAATTAATAATAGCTAACTTCCAATGTATTAATGCCTTTCCAGTTATATAAGAGGGTTATTAGATAATCCGTAAATAATTCCAAATGTAAAAAAACATTAAATTCGAACCTTAGAAACATATTATCTGTTAGAAACATATTATCATATTATTCATTGTTTTGTTCTTCTTTTTATATGTTATTCAAATTTCTAACTCATTATTTTCTGCATTTAAAACATCCAAAATATATGTTTTAAAACATCCCTATATAATAATACAAGAATATCAGTGCAAGTATCTTGTGAATTCAAATTAAATTAATATGTTTATCGTTTATAGCTTATCATTAAGCAGTATCGCATATGTCTGTTTATTGAATTGTTGTCAACGGTATATGAAACAAATATATTTGTTTTAAGAATATTTTTATTAATTTAATGTGTTGTAATTTTTTTCTTCTGTGTTTTTAAAATTTATTACCTCTTAATTTTCATATAATACTAACGAATAATCTAATATTAGCTTTCCATATAGGACGCTGACTAAAACGTTAATAAGCCTTCTTGTCCTAGTTACTTATAACACTAAATATAAGAAAAGTTTAAGCTTATTCCATCAACCTATAACCCCTATATCAATAATTTAATAACTTTTAAATAAGATTTTTAAAAGTTCCATTCATGCTTATATAAATTTATTGCTCTGACCATCTATGTATGAGTGTTTCGTAACGTTTTATTTAAAACCTAAGTAAATTACACTATTAAATCATTGTTTAAAATCCCAACTTTCAAAAGTTTAATATGAATTCTAAAGTTTAATATGAATTCTAAAGTTTCATATGAAATCTAAAGTTTCATATGAAATCTAAAGTTTGATATGAATTCTAAAGTTTAATATGAATTCTAACGTTTAATATGAATTCTAAAGTTTAATATTAATTATAAAGTTTAATATGAATTCTAAAATTTAATAAGAATTTTAAAGTTTAATATGAATTCTGAAATTTTATATGGATTCTAAAGTTTATTATGAATTGACAATACATTAATTCTCTCTTTATCGAAAAAAATACATAACGTCTTGTTAATAAATTAAACATATATATGAGCACACATTAATTGGACAGTTACCGTGTCTGTTACCGTGAAAGTACAAAACATAGTGTATTGCAAACTCACTAGTGAAGAAACACTAGGCAGACGCGTGTAGGTTTGTACAACAAGGTTTTTGTATATAGGTACATATATATATATATATATATATATATATATATATATATATATATATTCTCAAAAGAACTGCACGAGGCGGTGTTCTCTGGTCATTCCTTTAAGATATACTTCGAACCGTTGCCAACAGTCCACTATGCAGCTCTAGTGCGTCAATAATTCAAAATCCCGTATTAGAATATCTCATCTAATACATTCGCACTTCACATTGCAACTTTAATATTTATGTAATAGACTTCAAACTAACTCCCAATCCCCTTAAATTTAAAACTGTCTCCAAGCGTCCATGTCTCGTAATTAACTAAACAAATTGGTATCCTCTCTATTCGGCGAGGGATGGTTTCGTTGAAAAAGTTTGAGATAGAGTGTTTCGCACTTTCGTGATTCGGAAACGTGAATCTGCAGATTCCCTAGTGTAAGTACCGGAAATTCTTATTTCGTTCTGCACTTGTATTGAACAAATCAGTTTACCTGAAGTCACTACCGATTCTGCAAGTACGCCATTCTTTTTGCCTAACAAATTTGTGCCAACACTGTACATACTCGTTTTTCTTTGAGTATAATTGCATTGTAAATGAGCGATGACGTACTCAAATGTAAGTAATCGTACTTTCTCCAAAATGAGCAGCGTGATTTAATATTGCTTCAGTTCAAGCCATCTTAACAAAGAGCAATCTTAACCTGACGCACTTGAAATAGTTGTTCAGAAGATGGTTTTCCACATTATTTGATGTCGATTGCTTAAATGGAAACTGAGTGATTGAAACTCAATTTTCTTACTTCCCATTCTTTTGGCACACATTTTAATATTTATTATGTTTATAAATTGTTCATGTAGTCCTGGTAGTACAGCGGATAAGGCACTGAACTGCTGTGCCTGAGGACCTGGATTCGATTCATTCCCGGTAAGCCTTGGTTACAATTGTTGATATATATTGAAAGTGATTTATGAAGGCAGCCTGTGTAGGAAAGCAACTGATATTTTTATTCATTTTTAAGTATATGTCTTTTTCAAAATATAAAATTATGTGTTCGGAGCTATGGTAATCATCGAATGTACTCACAAATGAGTATAGTTTACTTATTTTTTGGTACCTATTTGAACACTATATATTTATATTTCTTATTTTCAAAGTTTTTCAGCAATAATTTTTCCAAGTAATTTTTTTTTACCATCTCTTTTTAAACTATAAAAAAAATTGTTTATATATTTGTTCCTGTATTTTTCGAAAAAGTAGTGGTTGTAAAGTATTACGTGGTTATTTAATAAAAATCACACAAAGATTTGTTTGTAGTTGAGAAACGATCTACTTACGGTACATTTCCCGATGTGTTCAAATTTTTTTTGCCTCAGCACTTTCTTTCTTTAACCATAAAAGAAACTTAGACAGGACTTCGAGTTATTGAGTAATAGTGCGAGTTTTTTCCTTGGGTTGAAAATGGTCGTTTCTTTGTTCATTTTTTTTATAAACCATTGTTTTCTTCTTCCCTGAGGAAATTTACGAAATAACTCCCACTTTATTTACTTCACACTTGCTGAATTCGGGATCCCTCTTTCGAAGACCGATTTGCTGCTGAAATGAAATACTTGATAGTTAATTGCCATCGTACGGTCCCCCTGGGACATAGTAACTAAATTATACTATTTATATACTATTTGTATACGGTTGTAGTGATATACCGGTCTTATCAATTATTGGTCAATTGTTTCATGACTACTTAATATGTTGAAAACAAAATTCTTGTCAAGCAAAATTATAAAAAATAAATGTTTAAACTAAATATAGTTTGCAATTTAAATAAAAAACCAACATATATCTATTTTTTTAATCAAATTTCCACTGTTTTCCTCGCTAAAAAGCATATGTTAGCTATATAATTGATTCGTTTTCATTAACTAATGTTGAAATTTAACTTAGCTACTATATGCAACAAAAAAGTGCCAAATAGAAAATTGTTGTAACTTAAATTTACACTATATTTAAAAAGTCGTATATACAAAGAGAGCGATTTTGCTTTTTTTTAAAGATTTCTATTAATATTGTCTACAGCGTGGTAAATTGAACTGGCGTTTATAATTCATAACTGTAAAATCAAGTATGGAAAATATATTTGCACATAACCTTGCACACTTGCTATTCATATTTATCATGTATTTTAAATCGAAAAATCGTCCTTATAAAGCGCTGCAATAGCTCTTTACTTATTAGGGAAGATAATTTATGAATGTTAAGATCCACTATTAGTCGAGAGAAACTATTGACGCAACTAGTTGCGTCACAATTTCTTCCTCGACTAATACAGTTTTACGTAACAACAATCTGCAACTATATGGTTGCATCACCAGTTACTCTTTGATAATAGTTCCCATTTGATCCAGTGGCCCGCTACTTAATGGAGCAAATAGTTGCGCCAGTTTTCCCATCTAATAGCTGCCTCAATCATACAATTTTGTAATAATAACTGTCTGTCAAGCACACGCACTTATAAAATATATGTTAAATTTCATTATTAAACTATTTTTGTTTTAATTATGCATCATTCTGTTTTGCTAAATATTATTAGTTATCATACAAAATTTTATTATAAAATAGCCAATACCAGTCGTGCAAATTATACATCTGCAATTATACATCATAAAAATGCATATTATACATCTTACTATAACATACCATGCCACAATACTAAATTACGTTATTATAAATTGTGAGTTTGAAATTGATTTTTTTTAATCAGCACTTATCATAAAAAAATATTTCGTTTAGTTATAATTCACCAATATTTTTTTGCTCCAAACAGTGTTCATGTATTTAACATACAAGATTATTTTATTGTTAGTAGTAAAAAATATGAACTAATAATATTTGTCTTATCATCTCTACAGTGTAAATTAAATTATATAGGAATTCTAATTATAATTTGAATTATATTGTCTTAACAAAAACGCAAAAAAATATTGCGTTTTAAAGACATGATAATAAGTCATATCAATTAGAAAAACAATATTATAACTGCATATTTTATAAGAAATATTGAAGAATCTGTATAACTGATATTGGCTGAAAACCATAATGAACAGTTTTGATTGAACACTTTTCAGTCTCTACATGTCGTAATTCGTGTTCCTTAAAAATTTATGTATTATTATTTTTAACTTAGTGTCACACTAATAAGTAGAAAATTAGTCTAGTATCAATGTGACATATTATTATCTATTTTTCTAAATGAAACATTTTTTAGAAATTAAATACCTTCTTTTAAACCCCGGTTAATTTTTAGAAACTACTTCTGCCCAAACATATATTTAATATCGCCATGATAACTATATAATAGTTATATTTAACTCCCTATGGTTGTTTTCTTATTAAACGTATGGTTTGCTTATAATTAGTTAATTATTGGATAGGAGGATTATCTTAATTTAATAAGTAGTATTCCAATAATATTAATGTATATTTTTATACCAATGTACTTTTTACTTTTTCCCACTATATACTGCGTATTTTTCTTTACAATTTTTTATAAATATTTAAGATACACTTTTACATAAATTAATAACATATTACATACATTTTTAATAAAACAAAATTTTAAAAATACGCTGACAAAATTGAAAAATTTAAAAATTTGTATATAAAAAATAATTGAAACGTTTACCAAAGTATATGTCAAAATACGTAAAAAGTATTGAATATTGATGATATTTTTTTAGATAAGTTTAATAAGTAGTTTCTGATGAAAGAGAACATAAAAAGGCTATTTTAACAAAGGCTCCATTGGTTCCACCCGATCCCCTTTAGGTTTTAACCGATAAGAAATGCCACTTATATTGATAGTTATTGGTTACTTTAGAAGAAGTTAAACCATGTCATTGTTAAGATATAGGTTTAAAATGATACATTCAATAATAATTGGTATCAAGGAATATAATTTTACCCCAATTAAAAAAGTTTGAATATTTTAAAAAATAAAGTATTTTTATGAATTTAAAAATGGTGTATATTGCTGGAAAAAATAGAAATGCAAGGATGCAAACATGTATTTGTAACGGTCAAAAGGTTAAAATCCACTACTTCTCCTTCAATTTTTAATATAATTTTTTTTAAATTTATATATTAAATAATAATATTTATATTATAATTTAAATAACGCCAAAGTATACACTACAATTTCTTAAATATAATTTTTGGAGATTTGTGTTTTAATTATTTTCAAATAATCAAAAAGATTCATATTTTTATGTTTATTATTTCATAAAAAAATATTTATAACTATCTTTAAAAAAAGTTATTTATATGTTTATATGTTTCATATGTTAAACATTGTTAAATTTTTTAAAATTATTAACAGTTTAATCGTAAGTTAATTTTGTTAAATCCCTTAACATTTTAAACATGACCTAAATTAAAAAAAAATCTTTTGTGTAAATAACGAATGTTGCTGCAGAAAAATAGGTATGCATAGGATAATAAATGGTATATAAACATGGAAAAAATACACGTTTTCTTTCTTCTACTTCTTTGAAATTAAAAAAAATACAACTTCTTAAATATATATAGCATCGTTTTTTGCACACACAGCATTTCGCAATTTTTTTCGGAATTTGGGACTTGGATTTTCCTTAAAATGACTACTACACAACTATTAAAATCTTTCAAATAATATTTCTAAAAACATATTTAAAAGTCCTCAATATAATATTAATAAAAAATATTTATATATTTAAACGCAATACTTTAAAATACAATACAACTAAGGTACCAAACGTTCAAATACCTAGGATAGTCCATGATCACCATCTGTTAAAATATATAATTTGCTTTCACATGAATTTCACGTGTTTGGCAAATAACCAATGCAGCAAATAAATTAGTAAGATGACTACTATATTGGAGATAATTTTTAAAACTTTTAGGAGCAATAATTTAACTTTATACCCAAATAAGTTTAAATTTTTCAAGATTCAATAAGATTTCTTGGGATATAAAATGCGGGAAAAATACCTCTCACCATACTATTAATGTAACATATCAGCAAATATTAAAATATTATACAAGTAGTATTTCTAAAGACATATATATTAACTCAAAGCCTTCTATATTATATTTTTATACAATATTTACGTATTTAAACGCAATAATATTAAATAAAATACAACTAAGTTAGTTAGTGTTCCCCTATCTATGATACTCCACGATCGATATGTTAAAATATGTGTTATTGAATTTGGTATTTATTAAACATAATGGAGTCACTTAATTTTCGAGGAATTTCATGAGTTGGACAAATAATCATTACAACAATAAAATTAGTGAAATGACTAATATATTTGAGAGAATTTTAACAACTTTTAGTAGCAATAATTTAATTTTATACCCATCCAAGTGAATTTTTATAGACTCAATTAGATGTTTTGAAATATAACATTTGAGAGGAAGGCCTCTCACCAAAGTATTAATATAATACATATCAGTAAGTATTAAAATATTATACAAGTAGTATTTCTAAAGACATATATATTAACTCATATTCATCAATATAATATTTATAAAAAAATATGTATTTAAACGTAATATTACTAAATAAAATGCAACTAAGTTTCCCCTATGTATGATACTCCATGATCATCATCTGTTAAAATATGTGTTTTGGAATTCGGTATTTCATGTTGCTTACTAATACGTTTCGAACTAAGTTTCTTAGACACAATGGAGAAACTTCCTTTCACAGGAATTTCGTGTGTTGGACAACGAAGAATTTGCCGTGGGCCCTTTGAAATATTCCCAGAATGAGGTTTCGGATCTTTAAGAAAGGTTCCCAAAACCGGTGGAAACATCACTTCGTCATTCTGCTTTTGATGGGATGCGAGATTTTTAAAAATATTTCGTGGAATACAATTCATGGAAGACACATCGTCAATGGTTTTTTTAGTGGAAGATTGATCCGTTTCAGTTTGCACTTTTTGAGACGTGGCTGACTCATTCTGATTAGACAACTCAGACGATGTCTTCGGTAAATCCCTTTCGAAACAAGTATCGGAATCATCATTACTGCACATCAAGTTTTCGGCACCAAACTGTGGAAGAGGACGTGTTCCGTTATGGTAGTAAGTTTCCAGTACATGGGGAAGAAGTACTTCCTCATTTTGTAATGTCGGTGCTTCCTTAACTAAACTGAAATCAAAAAGATGAGTAGATAAGGCACTTGACACATTTTTGACCGCCGTACTGAAGACGCCAATAGTTTTCGAAATTGCTTCTTTAGTGTCCATATCCGTTACACCACATAACATAGGGTGACATTTACCGTCACGTTCCTTGCCGGCTTCTTTGTTTGTCTCAGTTGAATCTTCTTCGATGTCCATTTGCAAATGATTTTGCATTTTGGGATATTAAATATATATTTTTATATTATCTAAAAAAAGCTCACTTTCGAAATTGCAATTTATTCGAATAGCGGCAAGAGTTTCGTGTTGTCCATTTAAAAGGAGACCGGCGAATAAAATAAATTGAGGTATCCTCAACAAGCACAGTGTAAGCAGTTTAGCCTGTTATAATTGAATTTTCTTTACAAAACGAGATTAAGATTTGTGATGCCAAAATAGAAGCCATGGATATTCAATAGCAAGGTGGTTAGAATTTGTATGGATTCCAACGTTTTTGTCGGTTCGCTGTTGACTTTAAAAATAAACTGCATTAATTTCTTTAGATCTATAATTAAATGGAAGTGGAGAATCATATACGCAACTACTTTTTTTATGCGATTATTATACCTGTAAATATTTTATAAGAAAACAGTCTGTAATATTACATAAAAATTATATTTTTACCTTTGAATTTGAAATCTTTGGAAATGTACTGAAATGAAATAAATTGAATAAAACTGCATATACATTAATTATTTTCTGAAAACATTAACCTTTGGTAACACATGTTTTTTTGGCAACGTCTTTATATTAACGTCTGTTCAACGTATTTATAATAAACTAAATACATGCTCATTGAGCCGAATAGATTGACGTTGAGTTTAAGACAGTGATTCTCAACCTGTGGGGCGAGCCCCCCCCCAGGGGGGCGCGAGCACACTAGAGGGGAGGCGCGAGAATATCCAAGAGAAAATATTATATAAAAAAATTAATTAACTGACTGAAAGGAAAGCACACATACACATAGAAAACAAAATACATTTCGACCTATTTAACAAATAAAGTAAAACAACTTACTAAATCAAAACATACTAAATTAAAAACCAATTTAATAATTATTAGTGACTTCCGTGGGAAGTTTTTCGAAGGAAGGATTAATATTAGAAATTGCCACTCTCAGTTCTGTTTCTATATTTAGCCGAGATCTATATTTTGTCTTCAAAGAAGCCACGGAAAATCTAGTTTCACAAAGGTAAGATGTTGAAAATGGTAATAGAATGCGAAATGCCTTTGATTTCAGTGCAGAAAATCATCCTCTACTCCTGCCCAAAATTCAAATAAGGATTTATTACTTAAATTGTCTTTTGGTTTCGCCTATGAATTTTTCTTCCTCATCAATTGAGAGTCCTTCGGGAGTCTTATGAAATGGATCTCTAATCCACTCGTAACTTGCTATCAGTTTGTCGTCAGTAAAAAAGTACTTTTTAAAATTCTTTGCCAGCAAGGCTAAATGATTTTCAATGGTTACAAAAACAACTTTTACGTGTTCTTCTTCTGCCTTGTAAGTTTTAGTACAATCATCCATATTTGTAAACATTGTTAGGTTGTTTTGCTTTAAATTTCTGCTCCACAATTCCAATTTTCTACAAAAAGCATTAACTTTAACACTCGTATCCAATATATGTGTATTTGCTCCTTGGAGTTGAAGATTCAAGTTATTTAATTTTTCGAATATGTTGACCAAGAGCTCAATTTCATCACAAATAAACCATCGCGAAAATTCTCAGCTTCCGGTCTGTTTTCTTCTAGGAAAATGGCGATTTCTTCTCTTAATTCAGAAACACTTTGCAAAAATTTCCCACGTCATAACCATCTTGCCTCGCAATAAAATAGTAACGCTAAATGTACTGAACCCATGTCTTTACAAAGTGCGGAAAAGATTCTCGATTTCAGGGGTCTCATTTTTATATAATTTACTACGGTTACAACCGTAGTTAACACAATATTCAGACCAGCACTCATTTCTTTCGAAGCCAAAGCTTCTCTGTGGATCATGCAATGTGTCCAGACGCACTGAGGCGATTTTTGTTTTTTAAGTGCTTGTACACTTTGGAATCTTCCGGACATTGAACGAGCACCATCGGTGCATATTCCGACGCAATTTTTCCATTCTATGTTTGCCTCGTTCATAAAATCATTTAAAATAGCAAATAATGCGAGCGCTGTTGTTTTGAGTTCTATTGGTTTGCAGAAAAGTAGTTCTTCTACTACTGACATGTTATCACAAAATCGAACATAGGCAATTAATTGAGCATCTTTATTGCTATCTCTTGCTTCATCAAGCTGTATTGAAAACAATTTGTCACGCAACTTCGAGAAAAGCTGACACTGTACATCTTCAACTATATCACCAATTCGACGAGCAACAGTATCATTTAAAAGAGGTATGGACTGCAATTGTTTTGAAAAATTATCTCCAAACATAGTTTCTACAATCTCAATTGCTGCAGGCAAAATAAGCTCTTCACCAATGGTGTGAGGTTTTTTACATCTGGCTATTTTATATGAAACTTTGCAAGATGCAATTAAAGCTTTTTTATTCACAGACAAAGTTTCTTTAAAAATTGATTTTTGCTTTTTATATGATTTTAATTTTAATTCGAAGAATTTTCTGGGTTTGTTGACGTACTCACTATGAAGGTTTCCAAATGTCGTTTAAGTTTATTAGGCTTCATGCTGTCTGCGGCCAATATTTTTGAGCAAATGATACACAGGAGCCATTCTTCTTCATTTACTTCAGTACTGGTAAACCCAAAATTTAAGTATTCTTGAGAATATTTTCTTGATTTTATTTTCGGAACCACGCTCGTCTGTGTACTTGTTGATGCTTGACTATCATCTAATGCTCGCTTACTTCCGCTTAAAAATTTATCCATGAGTCTGCATAAATCTGCTGCCGTGAATATTTAATATGATGAATTGCAATTAACACGAAAACATTTATAACATACACATTCACGATAGATTCGATAGCGATAGAAGGATCGACTCGAATGAGACTGGCTGGAATTGAAACTTGTGTTATCGAACATTTTCCTTCTTTCTATGAGCAAACATTTGCTTTGCGCATGCTCGAGACGGAATCGGACGTGTGGATTCCCTTCCACAAAGTTTTTTTTTTTCTCTTTTGTTTAGTCATGCTTCTGTTTTATTTCTTTTATTATTCGAAAAAATGTATTCCCAGTTTCTAAATCTAGCTCACCCAGTCTAGGTTAACTTTCATTAACGAATTTTTCTACTTTCATATTCTTTTAACGTTATCTCCCTGTTTGGCTTTCATTTCAAATATAATATTTAAATTTTCCCCGCTTTCATTCCCTTCAAGTGTTCACCGGCCGCTTGGGAAAATGCCAGATGTGGTTTCTCGCCAATGTTGGCTCGCTTTTACTCGTGTTTTGGCAGTTAGTTAAAAATAATTTAAAAACAGAACCCAAAATATTCAATATACATTATTGTTGTATAAATTTTATTGTAAGTAGGGGGCGCGATGAAAATTATGATTGAAAACTGGGCCGCGGATACTGAAAGGTTGAGAAACGCTGGTTTAAGACCATCCCTTTGAGGAATACATGAGTAATTCAGCTTGAACATGTGGGCTTTACATGTGGGCTGGGACATCATATGTTCCTTATATTTTGCAGGTCTAGCAATGAATGGGCTTGAGACAATTTTGACCATGTAGAAATACATTTTAAATCATGTGGGGTATGAAGAATGCGGTTTGCAGCAGAACAGGTAATTACATGGTTTCGAGTATGTACCGCTTGGCAAATGGTTCAGATCGTCTTCAGCTTGAGAATTCAGTTTTTGAATTTTCTCAAGAACCTCTTCCTAACCCATTTGCGAATATGCCTGCTTTGAGGAATAAGTGTTAATGATACGTCCGTCAGAGTGTTACACGCCTCTTATTGTAAGGTAAGTTGACCTTTTACAATGGTTTGAGAACTCTTTGTCCTGCCTCCCAAAGGGATAAATTCAGCCCGCAAGCAAAGCAACTTTTCTTTAACTTAACCCACGTGAAAAAGTTAAGGGATAAGGAAGGGGGGGGGGGGGGGGTTGGAAGATTTTCGTGTAGAATATTATTGTGGAGAATAAATTTTAAATTTTTGTATTTTGAAGATCACATAATGCTTTATTACTATTTTACTAGAAACATATAATCGTTTGATAACTAAAATAAATATAGCGCACTGTGGAGAACATAACAGTACAAATAAAATGTTATAGTTAGCCTATATTTTATTTATTTCTGGCTGTAGGTGTGCACCATGGTCGTGTTTAATTTAAGTAATAAAGCAATTCAAAATAATTTGGTCATTATAGGAACAAACAGAAGCACATATTCTTAAAAAGTAATGTTGCTTTAAGAATGTATTTATAACATCCAAAGAAGAAACTTTAAAATTACAACTGTGCACTTACTAAAATTTGTAATTGTGCACTTACTAAAAATTTTAATTGTGCAGTTACTAAAAAATTTAATTGTGCAGTTACTAAAAAATTAAAAACATGTTTGTTATATTTTTTACTTATTATTATGTATCCATTATTTCCTTATATCATTACTAAAAAATTATAAAAAAAAGTTTTTCGCAAATAATAAATACACGAATAATGTCAATTGAATAATAATTAAGTTGTTTAATTGTATTTACTTTTAAACTAGTATGTTAATTTGATTTTTTTAAAAAAATATTTAAAACTGTCTAACAACTGAATCCATATTATTGTATGATAATTCAATTTTTTTAAACTTTTATTGAAATATTGGACTTTTTGTTATAATTCAAAAAATGGAAATCAACATAAAACGAAAATCAAATTTTGATAATAGATGTACCACGTGAGTATTTTTTTACAGGTTAATTTTATAAGAAAATAGTGTTATTAATATCGTTACTTGCAAATAATATTTTTTAGTGTTTCAAATTTGAATCTATATTATTTATTATTAATATATTAAAATTTATGAAAAGTATAAGAAACTAAGTATATAACTATTGCGTGTAAGTTATTTTAGTTAGTGCGTTTAACAAATAAATATTTTTAAAAAATCCTGAAGATTTAAACATTAAAGAATTTGTAACCTGAACTTGACATAATATTAATTTCCATTCATTTGTGATCTGTCGAACAGTTATCAATTAATTCACTTTAAAATCCTATCATTTTATACTTGTAAGACTTTACCAACGTTTAATCCCGTGAGCAAAGATAAAAAATTCTAAAAGTAATTAGAACATTTGTTCTTAAGTGATTTCATTTTTATTGAAAAAGAAACCCGTTTTCGTACACGAAGTTAAGACCTTATAATCTATTCTAAATGAAACATTTACAAAAGCAATTAAGTTTAAATTAATCGACTAAATGGATGTCCTAGTATTCATTACTTATAAAAAATATGACATATAGAAAGGAAGGTTTCTAATAGTAATTAAGGAAAATGACTTTTACATGTTGGACTATAACATAGTTTTTTTTGTATCATTAAGTTATTTTAAATGGTTTTTACTAATCTAGTACTCTGTGTAATTTGGATAACAATTTGTGCCAAAAAAATAATTGATTAAAGACCTTTATAATATTTTCTTGCGACGCAACAACAATTTAAGTTCCAATCAGAATGCAATTTAAAGTGTTTTGCTTTATCAAAAGCCAAGAGATGGATTTTCAATTTTTGTTTTTAATATTGTAAGTTTATATGTCCAAGAGTAAATTTTATTTTCGTCGTTTGTTGTCTAAATACATAAATTTAATATACGTTTAAGGTTGGGGGTTAAAAAAATTATGGTAGCCTGTCTTGAATTTTATTTACAATTGCGGAGAACGGCGTAGCTGAATTTATTGGATGATGATCGCTATACATTAAATCATAAATAGTGAATAACATGCAAACGTATTTGTTCTTTAACTTGGATATAATGGGATATTTTCAAATCAGAGCAGGCGCCACCTATGGAGAGAATTAGTAAGTTTAATGAGCAGTGAAAATCTGCGATTCGTTCTTTATTTTAACAACCAAATATTTTCAAAGCCGTTTTATCAAACAAAAATCGTACATGTTTTTTTTATACCATCTAACATTGTTTGCCCTTTTTTACTAGCGATTCATTTATGCAAACACCTTGTCGCATGTTTGTCAAAATCATTTGGATTTGCATGTGAATACACAAACACATTATTTTTTATTCAGACTAGCAATGACACATGTTTAATAAATGTATTTCATATACAATATCTCTGTTTTAAGTTTATTTCTATGAGGAATGTACGATGCTGAACACGTGTCACATAATATTAGTTACCCAAATTAAAAAAATGCTTCAGATTTTTATTTCAATGATGATGAGTTGGGAGATGGTTTTGATATATCAAATAAAAGATTTATTTTAACGATGGGATCTGTTAGGTCTTTACCCCACCCCCAAACTTTCGGTAAACTGATTATCCTAAGATCGGTAGTATTTTCACGTAGCAAACGTAGCAGAATCGGTTGATTAAATTATGGTTAGATAAAGCGATAATGCATTCCGGTGACGTAGTTGCACATGAGAATAAAATATCTCTATGGAATAAGGTATTCAAGATGTCAGAAAATTGATAAATTAATGGCGTACTTAATCCCTGCCAACTTCTTATTTAACCCATTATATCAACAAGAGTTTTTTAGATATATTTTCAAAGTATTTTTTTAAGTGGAATATATATGCGTTGATTATACCATAGTGATATTGAATACAATACTTTTAAGGAATACCGAAACAATTGAAGGGGTGGGTTGAAGAACCAGACAGCTCCACTACATTTTTTCACTTATTGCTATAAAGAAAAAAATCCTATATCGTTTGATGCAATAATCAGTCATAGGTAATCAATGGTTATAGATATATAAAGAAAAATAGCTGCAACGTTTCATAAGTTTGCAAGAAACGTACAGCTCCAAGAGCTGTCTTGTTTTTGCAACGAATTAGTTTGGTGGCTTGGTTGTATCGCTTTTCCTGTTGCATCAAACAGTCGTTTGGTAAACTCGTTTATTGAAGGTATGTTGTTTGTTGAACAAGCTAAAATGTGTGTTACACATTCGAAATTCATTTAAAGTGATGAAATTCTGATCTAGATAATATTTATATGTAATTTATTATTCAGTGTTTAAACTGAATTTGGACATTATGGGGATCAAGTAGTAAGGGCGCTCTCTATGACTCGCAGGCTTTGAAGGCCTAGTGTGAAATTGTGAGGGTTAAATATTTAATCATCTAGTTCATTTTTTAAATAATTTGTTTAAAATGAACATTTTCACTTTGTGATTGTCATAATTATATTTTTTATATTGTTGTTCGACGAATTTTTATTTAAGTGTACTGCAAAGTGTTATAAATGAAACTTATGTTAAGTATATTTCCAATTCAGTGGGAACCAGAAGGTTAATAGGTAAATATGTGTACGTACATTTAGAAAAAAACAACAGTGGAACATTTATTGTTTCATAGTCGGACATTTTAAATGCATAGTAATAACTCATTGCAATGTTTAATAAATAATTTGCTTATCGCGTTTTTTTTTTATCTGGATCGAATGACAAAAGTAACAGGGTTTTATTTGTATTGACCTACAGCTGCTAAATCTTACAAACGATGTTTTGTGGAATTTCTGCATATAATATTTCATTTAGATTTCTTGAAAATAAATGCACTTCTTATATAAATTATATATGATTTATTATAGTTTACAATGTGAGCAAAGGGGTTTTGCTTTTTGAAAAAACACATGCTGGTAACGTATATATTTCCAAAATCAGAAAAATCTTTCATCCTGTTGCAAAAATGGTTGTGTGAAAATTCAAATTTAATTTTAACTTTTTCAGTAATTTGAGAACATTTTCCCTATTGTAAATTCCCCATTGTATTTCTCCCTATTGTAAATTCCCTATTGTAAATTCCCTATTGTGTATTCCCCTTTGTAAAAAAAGCCAATGCCGCTGACAATTGGTAATCCTCTTTCGTCTTCCATATTGTGAGTCACTTCTTTAAAAGTAACAACCGGATTATTATGGAATTTGAAGAGTTTTTTCAAAAATGTTTGGAGATTACGATGAAAATTGTTTTATTGTAATATTACATTTGAAAAATGCAGGAATCTGCGTTGTGAAAAGCAAAACGTGTAGAAGCAAACATTCCATAACTTTAATTTTATATAGAATAATAGCCATACTGATAGAAAGGAATATCTCTTTTTTTAAAAAAAAGAAAATGAGTTATTACATTTCGAATTATTGTAAAAACAGTAACTGCCACTGTCTGCGAACGGTAATACATGGGGTATGTGTTTGGTTATTCGCATTTTGGGCTGAAATATTGTAAACACCTTGTTTTCATTTTGAAATAGGTCGTGACGTCGAGTTTGTTAAATTATATATATATATACTGAAATTTAATGGATTTTTAATTTTTTTCTCCAGTTTTATTAAAAAAGAAATTATATTCCATTAACAATAGTTGAGTTTTGATGATATACACAAATAAACTAAAAATCTCACATAGCTGCTTTTGAATCTGGACTACTCAAATGCAATCTAAATAATTATTGCAACTAATTCTTTGTATAGCTGGAAATCCTGAATGTCTAAAGTAATTTAATAAAACTTCCTTCTGTGATTCTAATTCGTGAAACTAAAACAAAAGAAATGTATAAGATTTTAAACAAAGCTATAGGATGTGGATTCAATTAAGCTTTGTATTTTCCCCAGTGGAGACAAAACAGTGTACATATATTCGTCCAAGTGTCTGTTCATCTGACTTTCCCATCACATATTCATTCGGTCAAGGACAAATGATCTATACTATTCTGATATTTTCAGCTCACTTTTAATCAGTGAGGGTCTAAAATTGTTGATTTAAAGCATTTTATTCGTTAGGCGAATTAATATGAAAATTAATTTTAGATTCAATCAAAATATGTTGTAAGTGTAAATAAATATCGAGTATTTTCATTTACATAGAAAAATATTTGCATTTGATAAGGAATAAATATATTTTAGCCAATGAAAACGTATACCATTTGTAATACAAAATGCTTAAAAAGTAAAAAAAAAAATTTAATATTTTTTGAAATTCGAACAAGTTAATAAACATAAAATTTATTTTTGGGACATTACAAATGTTGGTTTATTTATACATTATGGTATGAACAACAGTATGATATAAATATGCAATTGTATGCAATATATGGTATAAATAGCAATATGATATAAATATGCAATTGTATGCAATATATGGTATAAATAGCAATATGATATAAATATGCAATTGTATATATATGCAAAATATGGTATAAATATGCAATTTGATTTATTATTTCAATTTATACCTTATGGTTGTAAATTGCAATAAAATAGGTATCAGAATGTGTATGTGGACTCATTTATCCAGCAAATGTATTTCTATAAAATACTTAAATGTAAAATATAAAATAAGTCCATGTTTTGGGAAATGCATTTCCTTTCATTAGCAGAAATGCAAAGCCAAAGACATTAGTTTTTCATTTCTGCCGATTCAGGAATATATGTATTTCGGTACATGTTTATATTTTATATTATATAATTACATATTTTTGGGGTGTATTTGTATTTCATATTCTTATTATAATGTTTTCTGTGACGAGTTTTTATTTTAAACGTTCTTGTATTATTTTTGTAACTTTTAATTTATGCATTTTAGATCATTTTCAAGAAACTTAAATAAAATTGTTGATGGAAGCTTGATTAATCGGATTATATATATTTTGTGATCATCCTATTTCACATAACACATATATTTGTTTTATTAAAACTAGTCCATGGAAGTTTACGACTGAATAATTTTAACATAATTTTTTAGTTACTAATTTTTATTTTGCATACGCAAATAGATAAATTATGACGAAAGTATACATTGTATATGGAGAAAAAAAAGGAGAAAAAAATATTTACAGAAATCTGAAATATAATGTTCCTCTAATGTTTTAATAAGAATACAGACCGGATAGCAAAGTAAACTATAAAAAAAATTTAATGTTATATACACTGTAAAAAATTTACTTAACAATAAGTACCTGAACATACTTGTTTATATTTGATTACATGCATCGTAAATAAGCGATGACGTACTCAAATTTAAGCAACCGTACTTTCTAAAAACTGAGAAGTGTGATTTAATATTGCTAATTTCAGCTTATGTTCAAGCTATTTTAACAAAGACCTGATAAACTTAAAAAAAGTTGTTCCGAAGATGGTTTTCCACATTCTTTGATGTTGATTGCTGATATGGAAACTGGGTTATTACAATTCAGTCTTACTTACCATTCATTTGGTATACATTTTTAACAATCATTATATCTATAGCTTTATAACTTCTTAACGCCACCCTGCAGTACAACGGATAAGTCACTGGACTTCAGTGTCTGAGGATATGGGTTCGACTCGCGGAAAGTATTGGTTTTAATTGTCGATATTTATTAAAAGTGATTTATGAAGGTGAGTTATGTAGGCAAGTTAGTGCTCCTTTTATAAAAATTTACTCATTGTTCTCACGGCTTTTTCAAAACTGAAACTTTAGTATTATGAACATTGATTAGCATTGAATGTAATAAAAGATGAATGCATTTTACTTATTTTTAGTACCTATTTTTAACATTATATTTAAAATACCAGCTGTTATATACTTTTCCATCACAGGTTTTATCTTAAAATTTCAGAGTTTTTGTTTCAATAAATCTTTGAAAGTATCTGTATCAATGTAATAACTTCCCACAAAATAAATATATCAAAAATAAAACCAACCGAAAACCACACAACAAATGAACTTTCCCCGAGAAAGAACTGGTGACATTTACTACTGATGCCTTTTCTTCCAATTTGCAGCGGAGTCCTAATGGGAAAATCGTTACACGACAAGGCGGGGGAGTATGTTAAAAATCACTTTACTCTCGGTGAAATACATTTTTGATAGCCCTGGGGCGTCCTCGTCCGTTATTGAAAAGTCAAATTGTGGCCAAATTTCTTGTCTCCAAATGTTGGAAGGGATTACTGTCGTCATTAGTTGTACTGTGTCCCTTTATTATCAATGACAACTTATTTTAAATAGTGCTTTTATAAAAACTTAGTTGTTGTGAAATGTTTTTAATTTCTAAATCAAGTAATGTATTGCATTATTAATATGTAAATTAAAAATTTAAACATTCAATATATTTTAATTTATCAATAATATTTATTTAATTTTATTCTGTATTTAATGATAATATTTCTTAACTTTTGTTGAATAAGTTGGAATTTGTTTAGTATAATATGTATTCATAAGTAAATACATTGTAAAAAAGGAACTTAAAAATAAATACATAAACCAATTCGTTCTTTGAATACAATTGCATCGCAAATGAACGATGGCGTATTCAAATTTAGTTAACTGTACTTTCTCAAATATGAGCAGTAGGATTTAATATTGTTAATATCAGCTGATGTTTAAGCGATCTTAAGAAAGCTACCTGAAAAATTCAAAAACAATGTTCAGATGATGGTTTTCCTGTTTATTTGTTTTTGATTGATTAAATTAAAACTGAATTATTCTAGCTCAATTTTCATACTTCCAATTTATTTGGCACACCTTTTTAACATATTTTCTGTTTATAACTTATTCAAATCACCCTGGTAGTTAGCGGTTAAGGCTCTGAACTGCGGTGCCTGAGAATCTGGGTTTGATTCAGGCAAATATTGATTGTAATTATCTATACTTAGTGAAAGGAATTTAAGAAGACAGCTTATGTAGACTAGCATCTGCTTTTTTTGCTCATTTTACTCATTTTTGAGTACATGTCTTTTTCAAAATTGAAACACGTATTCAAAGCTATGATAATGGCTTTTGAATACATATGCATACATGCACAAATGTACTCAGAAATGAGTACATTTACTTACTTAACAATGTAAGCATTTTTACATGGTTTTATTTCATTTATAGAATACTATACTAAATATAAAGTGGTTGGAATTTTTTTTACCACAAATATATAATATTAAAAAAAATCGTATTACTTGTTTCAAATAATATGATAAAATAGTAAATTATATATGAAACATATTTCATTCAAATTAAATTAGCGCTTGTTGAATTTCGTGGGAAAATAATCCGATTTCATTGTTGTTATGTTTAAACAATCCACTATTTGGCGATGTTTTTGGCGAGAGTTCCTAGATCCGTCTTCTTTCCCCAAAACTCTGCTTCAAACTCAGTTAGTTCTCTATCACTGTACTGCTCTAACGGAATTGAGTGACTCGCAAAGAGAAACCACATTTTTCTATCCGAGTTTCAATGATTTCCGGCACCATATTGATAACAATGCATTTTAATTAAGTTTGTCCTTAGGATATTATCGTATGGATAAAGAGTATTAGGAATTTAAAATATAGTAATATATCTCTATACTTTGATAAATATTAATCAACATAACTTTAAATTTGTTTAATAATAAATAAAATGGCATAGATTTTTCAAAAAGTATATTCAAGATGATTTTAAAGTTAATTCTATTGTTTTGGATGAAAGTAGAATTGTGTTCTTGCTCTGCAAAGGCTGGTAAGTAATTATATTGTATTTTATTGCACGATTAAGTAATAACGCAAAGTGCTTTATTTTGAAGATAAAGAAAGTACAAATAATCATTTTAAGTAAATAGTAAAATGCAATGCAGTACTTTTTCCACATTACCATAAATGCTTTTACCGATTTTATATATGACCCTACATGTGTTTGCCATTTTTGAAATTCCACTTGTGGAACTACATTTAAATTTTTTAATCCCATGGTTAGTCCACAACAATATCAAATTAAAATGTTCTTACAAAGATTTTTTTAACCTGAAGTAAATAGGACTTCTGAACTGTAATTTTTGTTTGCTAAAATACTTGTAACATATTTATTTGTTTGATTATTTGAAACTAAGCAAATACCACCTTGTAAAGTTTTATAAAATCTCCCTTTATGTTATTTTGAATATATAGAATTATTTTTTTAATGTGATATATGAAAGTTGTAAGTTAATTGTTTGAAAATGTCTCGCATTATTTAAAATTTTATTATAAATATTAAATTTATATTTTTTGTATAATACTATTTGGCGTATACATATCGTAACATATAATGCATTAAGAAAAATTCTTATAGCTCAGATATTACTTTTGTTAATATTATAGATTTAGCTTTATTTTCATTTCTAATTTCAAATACATAAATTATATTTAATTACAGATTTATCGGTTTTTGTTCTCGAAATTGGATGTAGCATACATATGACAAAAAAGTTCCTAATGATTTTGTTTTGCTGTTGCATATGAAATTTTATAATTTCCTTAAATACACGATTTACGGTTCGTACATTTATTGACAAGTTTTTATGAACATCCAACCACTTAAAATGCAAAATCTAAAAAAAAATATGTATCATCATTGCATTTTTTAAAAATGAAAATAAATGTATATAGAAAATAATTATGGATGGAATTAGAAAAATATTAAAAACGATTTATTTTAAAAATTGAAACGTTTAGCATTAGTGTTGTTTGGAAAAATATGGATAGGTTTTCATTTATTGTAATTTTTTTTTCTCCTAAGCTAAATAATGTATGCAAAATCCGATCTCTAAACATATTAAGCATACCTTGCTTACAAAAAATGTGATAAAAATTTCAAAAAAAAGAAACTTTTAAAAATATCTTAAAACTTTGAAAAATGCCACGAAATTTAATTTGAAAAAGTTTGAAGTCATTTCACAATTTTTTTCTTTTAAATTTTTTCCTGAATAATTTACATCTAACCATTACAATTTTTTTATTTTTATGTAAAATTAAAAAAGTAATTTTGGGGTAACAACTAATCTAAGGCTAGTTTTTTAGTATTATACTCTCATAAAATATTAAAAAAAAACATTTTATAGTATTGGATATTTTAACTAAATGCAGAATAAATCTGAAACAAATCGTCTTAGAATTAAATTTATTTTACTTTAAAAGTTTAACTATTTTCAAATAAAACCTACTCACTTTTTTTGTTATAAAATTAAATATATAATTGTATCACTAATGTATAATTGTATAACACTGTAAAAAGGTACTTAAAAATGTGTACCTGAACATGCTCACTTTTCTTTGAGTACAATTGGATCGTAATTGCGCAATAACGGACTGAAAATTATGTAATCGTGCTTTGTCAAAAATGAGCAGTGTGATTTAATATTGATAATCTCAGCTTCTGTTCATGCCATCTTAACGAAGCGATCTGATTAACTTAAAATAATTGTTCAGAAGATTGTTTTCCACATCATTTGATATCGATTGCTTAAGTGGAAACTGAGTTACAACTCAATTATCTTACTTCCCATTCTTTTGGAACACCTTTTTAACATTTATTCTCTTTATAACTTTATAACATCTTCACGTCGACCTGGTAGCACAACGGATAATTCACTGGACTGTGATGTTTTAGGGTATGGGTTCGATTCCCGGTAAGTCTTGGTGTAACTGTTGATATTTATTAAATTATGAAGACAGCCTATGTAGGCAAGCAAATGCTATTTTTATTCCTTTTGACCCTTTATATAAAATTTTTAAATAAACGACTTTTTCACAAATGAAACGTATGTATTTTGGAGCTATAATCAGCATCAAATGTACTCAATAATGAGTACATGCTGCTTATTTTGAGTACCTTTTTTTAACAGTGAACATTTATCATTTTATTACAAATATTAGCTGTTATCTATTTTTTGTTGTGAATATTTAGAATAAAACAGTTAATTTGTCATTTGTCTATAATAAGCAAAATGAAAAAAATAAATTATTATATTTTAAATATAATTTTATAACTTAGAATATTTATTTTTTGGTATTGAATAGAATTAAAACTAGGTGCTACTTCACTCAATAATATTGTGTATTGTTTATCTAAAAAACATCTATAAATGTAATTAAAATGTCATACCACATATATTAAAAATACATAAAATCAATAATTGAACTTAAAAAATTGCAATGAAAACTGTCCCCCCATTCAACTACATGTTGCATCCCGAAACAAATACCTTTAAAATAAAAGTGAAACTCTCACAAATAGCTGAAACGGCAATAACCAAAAGACATTTCCGTAAACAGCTCGCATTGTAAAAGAGCCGGCAATTCCACCGGAGAGAGCCGTCATTAAGGCGAACACTGGAAGATATCTCATTTAACCAGCAATAGGCCGAACGATAAAAATTGGGAGTTTCAACAGCAATTCCTGAAAGTCCCAATTTTCTAACATCCATTAAGCAACTAGGGTCCTGGAATTGCTCTCAAAAGAAGCCAAATGATCCGTGTCCCAATACTAAAATAGATCCCGAGACATTTCTGTAATTTGATATAACAAGGTGCACGTGTACTTACCACTGCCCAATGCTAAGTGCTGTGGATGTTTAATGGTTGATGATAAAAGATGGACCATGCTGTCGCTTGACCCGGGTTTGAAAATTGTATTTCAACTAACTAGAAAGGTTTATGAGTACAATCCGTAGATTTTCAATACTTTTAATAGAAAAGTAATGTATTAAAATATATTTATAATACCTTATCTAAAATATGAAAAATAATTTTATAGTATTTAATTTTATAGTATTTAATTTTATAGTATTTAATTTTACAGTATTTAATTTTATAGTATTTAATTTTATAGTATTTAATTTTATAGTATTTAATATTATAGTATTTAATTTTATAGTATTTAATTTTATAGTATTTAATTTTATAGTATTTAATTTTATAGTATTTAGTTTTATAGTATTTAATTTTATAGTATTTAATTTTATAGTATTTAATTTTATAGTATTTAATTTTATAGTATTTAATTTTATAGTATTTAATTGCATAGTATTAATAACTATACATTTTATTTAACTAGTCTCATATATATTAACGAGAAAATTAACTTTTATTTATAATGGTAATAAGAAGTAAAATTACAGCAAATAATAACATGCAGTTAAATTAAAAAAAAAATTAAGTATTTTTGAAACTTAATTAAGGGTACTTTAGAATTGTAAAATTGCCACAAATCACAAAATTTTATTCTAATAAATTAAGTTATATTTTTTGCTTTCGTTAATATACATAAATTGTTGGGCTATTATCATTGTTTGGCTGTTTAACTACACATAATAAACAATTATTTCATAATGCATTAGCAACTTTTGATGTTGCTACTACATATTTACGACTTGTTTAAAATATAAGCTAAATAGTTGTGTAAAAGTAATGTTGTATTATGTGAATATAACTAAATGTGATACTTCCAATAAATGACATAATATAGCCAGCTAAACGTAATTTTACCATCGTCCAGCAAATGTTGACAACCACCCTGCATGTTTTATCGAATGCAATTTTCAGTAAAAATAAAAATTGTTTATTATTTACCTTTTAAATATTCTAGGTACGTTACTTTTTGGGGGATTTTGCTATATTTGGAAGCAATTCTTTTGAAGCAACTTCAGAAGAATTACTTCGAAAGTAAAAAATAAGGTTTTGTATGACCGCCATCCCAGAAAAAAAAAATTGAAATCATTAAAATTTTGAAAATGAAGGTTTTTTGCAGGAAAACTGCAATTTTTTTTAAGAACTATGAAATTAAAGGTTTCTGTTGTTCCTTCATAAAAACTGTAAAAACCCTTCAACAAATTCAGCACAAAAACTTTAATTTTTATTCATGAAGGGAAATTGCACATATGTTAAAGGTTTATGCAGGAAATTTAAAAACTTAAAGAAAGCAATAGTTTTTTGTTTCGATATCACTTATAAAGTCTACAAAAACCTTCAATTTCAAAAAAATGTATGAAGATTTTATGCTTACATTTTATGCTGAGGTGCTGTGTATGAAAACTGAATAAATTAACTTATAACCATTTTGAACAGAATACATGCATTTATAATAAGTATTCCTATAAGTATATATACATACATTATTAATCATCACACTAGCTAACAAAATCGCTTTGCAAAAGCAAAACATCTATAAATTGAGCCATTTTATTCCAAGCCTATTTCCTTCAGGGAATTGCCGATGATGTCTGCCACACATAGTATCAAATATTTACGCGAGTTTTCATATGTTTAACGTTGCTGGAACTTAAGCACCTCGTTATGGCATTTCTGAATATACAACGAATGTTTGGTAAATGAGTTTTGGTGTCGATGTTTATTGTTCAGCTGAATTTCGAGTGGAGTGTATGTCGTTAATTTTCAGTAAACTTCGAAAACTAAACTGAAACTGTGTTTTACAAATGTGATATTTTCTAAACTTGATTTTCCATTTGGCGTGTTATTCAATCCAATTACGAATACATTTTCCCCATGTAACAGAATATACATAGAAATTACGTTCATTCTGATCTAAACTCTGAATTAGTCTGATATTTTCACAGTTATTACTTATCTATGGCGGGATTTTTATCATTCCTGACGTTTTACATCATAATGCAGCAAAAGTACTTATCTGCAATGACAAAAATAGAAACATAGTTACTAAAAAAATCAATTTTACCCATTTTTGAGTAGATTCGATAATTATAATAGCTCTGAATACATAAGTTTTATCTTTAAAAGGACTTGAATCCAAAAATGAGTAAAATGAAGAGTTTCTTGCCTACATAGGCAGCTTTCATAAATCACTTTCAATAAATATCAGTAATTACAACCAATACTTACCGGAAATAGAAACCAGATCCCAAGAAACTATAGTTCACAGCCTTATACGTTAAACTGCAAGCGTGGTTAAATACTTTGTAAACAGAAAAAAGTTTAAAAAGGAGCTACAAAAGAATGGAAAGTAAAATAATTGAGTTTTAATAACTTAGCTTCCATTTAATAAATCGACATCAAATGACGTAGGAAACCATCTTCTGAACAACTATTTTAAGTTTGTCAAGCCGCTTTGTCAACCGAAGGTTAGATTAGCAATATTAAATTACACTGTTCACGTTATCGCTCATTTACGATGTAGTTGTACTCAACGATAAACAAGTAAGTCAGGTACTCATTTTAAGTATTTATTTTTACAGTGTAATATCAAAAAAGTTTACTATCATCTTTGTTTCCAAGACCTTGTACGTTATTATTTAAAATCGTTATATTTTACAGATTACATCTCAAGCCAAAGCAGTGCCTCTTAAAATCAATACACAAATTCAATTAAGACCGCGTAATAATAAGTAATTCTCACTTAATCAATATCGGACAACAGTAACTCTTTCATGGTGATCAGCGCCTGTGTCGAGTTTCCGGCATTAAAACTTTTTATTCGAGAAGTGATCCCCATCTAATTGTCTTGCTCTTTTCTCTCTCCACCTGATAGCCCGTATGTGTCGAGTAAGTTGTGGAAGAAAGGATCTTCAATTGATCCGGAAATGAAGAAAGATATATACAGTAGTGAACTCGATTTCTTTACTGTTTGTCCATTAGCGGGGGGAACAGATTCGGGGTTGCTTTAGATTGACTTCGGAAATAAGAAACCGGCATCCATCGAAAATTACATCTTATTTGGTGGGTTGTTTCTAGTAAATTCTTCTGGGATTCACGAAAAATAAATCTATGATCTTAAGAATTTATTAAGACTGATAATGTTTTGTTTAAGGTTAATGTAATTGATTTTCCTAGTTAAAATTAATAGTATGTTTGTTAATTGTTTATTTTAAGTAATTCTAGTAAATTACAAATTTTAACAAATCAAATGCAGAAAGCACTCTAGAATATCGACACTCAAAGTGCAATTGCCCGAATGTCAAAAAATATATGTTTCTCGGATTATTGCAATATGAGGCATTTTGTGATTTATGCTTGGTGGTAGATTAAAGCAGACTAAATTAAGAAGAAACCTACAGTATATAACTATAGATTATAGTCATAAAGAAAAATATATTTTTCTCTCTTTAGAAAAATGAATGCAGCTTTTAGACATACGATATTTTACAGTTTGAGGGACGATATTGTAAATCTTATTATATTCAAGTTATTTAATGTTGCAAATTGTATCATTGATACAATATGTATGCTTATTTAGAAAAAAATCATCACTGGTAAACGTATGTTCTGTTAAGTCTCTTAACTTAATCTGTATTTATGTTCCCGTTTAGTATTTCGAAATAAGAGTAATATTATAATATCGTTTCTCATTGACTTATCTAAACTAATGGTTAAACTATAATTACACAATTATTTCAGATATATAATACAATCTTATGAGAAAAATGTGACCATAATTAACAAATCTATTAAAATACATTGGAAATTAATATCCAGTACTAAGCTAATGTGTTTATTACACACATACTACTTAATACAAAACTATTTTGCATCTGTTTAATAATATTAAATGTGCGTGGCAATAAAGCATATTTAATAATGCAAAATGAAAATGAACGCTATAAACATAAGTACGAATAGCACACGCAATTAGCACAAAAGAGTATAATTAACACTGTATAATTTTTCTTGAGGTGATTTGTTTTAACACCATATTTATCTTCTTTAAGTATTAGCACCATAATTAATTTACTGCATCATATACATCTTAACCATAAACATAAAAAGCAGAAAAAATCCATCTTCATAATTAGGGAAAAGTGTTTAGAACAATGAATTTTTTTGAGTAATTTTAAATGATATTTTTTTTCTACTTATATTTAACAAAAAAGAAAATACATAAAAATATAAGAAGATTAGCATAAATCACTCTAAGAAATTCACAATCATTTAATTTAATCATTCTTAAATAGAGAAAGTATGTTTGTTTGAGTTTTATATTTATTTCAATAATTTATCTATTCTCTTTCTATAATGTATTATTTAATTCTTTTAGAAACAAATGTTTTCAAATAAAGTGTTTTTATATTTAATTAGCTGAATTTCCCGACGTTGCACGAGAAAAAACTGTTCCCTCGAAATGAAACTGTAGATTTGCATAGAAAAAATCTACAAACAATTTTCGTTATATAGCTTTACGCAAAGTGTTCGTCGATTTCTTCACATTGGCGACATTCGGCGGTTTAAATAATAAATAATTTCTGCTACTTAAGGGAATTAAGATGGGGTGGGTTTTCAAAATCTTATGTAGACAGAGTCGTTCCTCTTATTTTGAAGGTCAAGTGTGCGAAATGATATTAATTGTATCATATTTCCAATTATTTCACCATTCTGGTGATATTTTTACATATATGAGCATAATTTAGTTCATTTGCCGTTATTTTCATTCATATAGCGACATTTGTATTTATTCATTTAGCAACACTTTTATTTTCATTTTGCGATATTTTTTATTCATTTGACAAACATTTGGACAGTATATTGGCGATATTTCCTCATCCGCCAATCAGAATGCATGGTTTATCCATCCTAACCATATAAGATGTATTACAATGTTGAAGCTTTGTTACAGTATTGTATTATTATAATTATGTGTTATTAAGAAGTCAAAGGGGTTAAGCGACTTAAGGGGTGATAAAGCCTATGGAGGTTTGGTTGTTCGACAACTTCATGTAGACAGTAATATTTCCAAGGCTTTGAAGGTCACCAAGTGTGCAAAATCTTCTCAATATCGGAACAAACTGTATATTTGTATTAAAAACAAGCATGCACTCGTCTTTATACACATATAAATTACCCCATGGTTGTAGCTTACAAATTTTGAAGTATCTAGATATTTAAAAACATTCGCTAATTATAAATAATTATAAACAATGAGCTGGATATACATAATAATTATCAGCATTTTTCTATTCACAAGAAATAAAGAATATTTCATAACATAATTTTATATGTTTTTTATTTTAAGGAAATTTTAAAATATCTGAAAAAAGACATGCCATTATTTGATATCTTAAACGTTATTTTATTTATAAAACTTAAATATAATTACTCTCAATAATATTAACTTTCATACAATATATAAACAATAACAAATGTAATATTAATAGTTATACGATGTACAATTGAAAAACAAAACATATTTGTGAAAATATAAATTTTCATAAACTGTGTTAAAAGGTATAAAATATAACATTTATAATTTCAATTCATTTTATATAGTAACAAAATATGAAATTATTATTTAAGTAACTTATTTTTTTTAGTTTACATCTCAAATAAAATAATTATACCGATCCTTATTCGGTGTAAAATTTCCAATTATATATGATGTGTGGCTACAAAACTATCTTTAAAGATTCTTAAATAACTTCATTGAAATATTATCAACAATTTCAATCAAATTAATATAATAATGACGTTTGTATGAATTTGTGGACTATTATTTCAATACAGCTGAAGTTTGCGAAATAAAACTCCACGTAATAAAAATTGACTTTTTTAAAATTCAGAATTTTCTGACAAAAACAATGAAAATAAATATACATAACCACTATAAATAGATTGAAGTAAAACACTGCATTCTGTTTTTAAATCAAAATCATTTAAATTGTATCTTCATATAAGAAATTATATGAGCATGAAGTTTAACGTAACATAATTTCCTTCATAAGTCAGTTTAATGATATAGACAATTTAATAATTATTTATATAGTTTTTTAGACGCTAAATATAGACAATGAGTAATATTCAAAAGTGCATAAATATAAATCAGCCATTATTTTTTTTTTAATTTCAGCTTATTTATAATTAATAATTTGTTCACACGATACCAAAAAAAGTACTGTACCAAAAGTACGATACCAAAAAAGTGAGTGTAGATCTTTCTGAATTCAGACAATTTCTTAACTCTGCATCATACACGCTTACAACATTCTATCTTCAACACCACAAACCCTCTCCTTTTTGCAGCGTCATTTAACGTTCGTATGACTTCCGGGGAAGGGCGGGCGAAAAGTCCGGATCTGAAGGACTTGGCCGGATGGAGTAATAAAAAGACAGGGGGTGGGAGAAACTGGTCAATTGTGGGGCTATTAGAACAGTCCGGCCAATTTGGTCCTGTGTCCGGCTAACTTTTTTTTCAGAGATCGTAACGACCATTTAGTGTTGCCCATTGGCAAAAGGGATAAAGAAAGGAGACGTATGCTCGTAAGTTGTCTGCAAGTGTCAGGTAATTATTTTCATAGAAAGGGAATATTTATTATAAAGAAGAAATACATTGCAGTATAAATAATGATATATTCGAGTTTCAGAGATGAGGTTTAGTAAGGAATTCGAATCTAATATCTGTGCCATTACTGATAAGTCGAATTAATAACAGCACGTAAATCTTATTAGTTGATGAGAATTTGTATTTGTACACTGTTAAAATTAGGTACTTGAAATATGTAAAATGTACTCAGTTGTGATTACATTCGATGCTTGTTATGGCTCCGAATACATAAATATCGAATTTGAAAAAGACGTACTAAAAAATGACTCAATGAGTAAAAACGAGTTAATACATTTATATTTGTTAAAACTCTAAAACCTGAAATTTAATCTAAATTTAATATACATTTGTATTACATTTAATTTCAAAGAAACCTTTTTTCCCTAATAAATCCTTATATGCTAGATTTTAATAAAAAAATAAAATGCATAAGCAATATTCATTACCTTTCACGGTATTTGAAAAACTTCAAAAAAGTATTTCAATTTTAAAATGTTTCTTGCAGTTTTTGAGAACTTTTTTCCCGTTTAGTCCACCTCCCCATCTATCTACATTTATCAACGTCAGTTTCCCGGATGCGAAAATGTTCTAAAATTTAATTGCAACTTTAATAAAAAGTTTTTTCAGTTTCCAGTGCCTTTCAACTGGAAAACTAGTTTGTGGAAGGGAAATAGTTCATGCGATGATAGGAATGGCATGATGGATGGATGTTCTTTCTCGCCAAATCTGTGATAGTTGACATACATTCCCTAAAGATATCCGTAGAATAGACCTTTTTTGTATGGCATAACTAAAATCGATATTTTATTTTTAAAAAAATATTTTATTTTAACTTGTATGTGAGGCCTGAACTGTGAAAAATTAGATACTCAAAATAAGCAAAATATACTCCATTTTGAGTGCATTCGATGCTTACCATGGTTCCGAATACACAAGTTTCAATTTTGGAAAAAAAAAGTACTCAAAAAAGAGTGGAATGCTAGTCTGCTAAGCTGCCTTCATACATCACTTTCAATAGATATTGACAATTACAACCAACAGTTAACGAGAATCGAACCCAGATATTTGGACATCGCAGTCCAGAGCCTTATCCAGAGCCAATCGCCAATAAATAATGTAAATAACCATCTTCTGAACAACTATGTTAAGTTTGTCAGATTTTTTTGTTAAGATGGATTTAACAGAAGCTGAGATTTGAATATATTAAATCACACGCTTCATTTTTGAAAAAGTATAGGTTAATTACATTTGAGTACTTCATCGCTCATTGACGATGCAGTTGTACTTAAAGAAAAACGAGTAGGTTTTGGTACTAATTTTATATACTAATTATTATAATTTGAAATATTCAAAATGCATATGTAAGTTACATTGCAAAATTATATTTACATTTTATCAAGTTAAATTTCCAAATTCAAAATTTTTGTTAAAAATGGATTATATATATATTAACAATAATTCTGTTAAATTAATTAACATATTACTACACACGTTTACTAACATTGAAAATATTAAAGTTTTAAAAATGGGGCGCCATTATAACATACCACGAATCTAACACGTAATAATATTTCCTCCATCCTCATTTTGATAGAAATTTCAATGTATATGTCCTATATTTTCAATATAGGACATATACATTGAATCCTATATTATACAATATAGTCAATAAAAAAACACATTCGTTACGGAAAATGCCTGCTTTTATAAACCAAATCCATAGATTAAACGAAATTTCTATAAACTTTAACTAATATTTCTAGAAATAAGAAATTATAATAAATAAATCGATTCCAGTTTGTGTTTTTATCGACATTTATTTTTGTCTTTACATTTTATTAAAAATATAAAAAAACATACATTTTAACACAATAGAACAATGACACATTCCCATTTTTTCAGTATTTTTTTTGTCTGGAAAGGGAAAGGCGCATATTAATAACATTAACGCAATTTATTTATATTTTTTTTCGATCACTCCATTCTCAGATGCTGCTGAATATCGGAATTTCGGAAAATAATTTAAGATCAAACAAAGCAAGCCAATACAAAGGCGTATTAATAAAGAAAAGTGTAAATAATAGTCTTTATAAAAGTGTTACTTGAGTATATGTACTTGCTTTTCCTATATCGGGAAAATTCATTGAAGTGTCGATTCTCATTGTACACCATCGTTTTCATTATTGCTAATCATTAATTAACCATTCTTAGCAGTAACAGTTTATCAATAAAGCTTGTAAGATGATGCATATTAAAATATATTAGATGTTGGTTGCTAAAATTGAAGCTATGTAAATTAGGTAGAGTAATATCGATTAACTGTTTCTTCTTACTAATGACTTGTTTTAATTAACTTTATCAATCGATTTTAAAGATTATTTGAGTATATAAAAATAGTGCAATACGTAAAATTGCAGATATTTTAGATTAGATAGATATATCACTGTATTTTAATAATTTGAATTCAAGTAATTCGTATGTTGAACTACAATTTTGTTTTTTTCATTGAAAGTATACTACACTAAAATGTTACATTTAAATTTAAATATCAAACTGAAACTTTGTAAAAAGTAAAAATATGCCCTTACGAGAATGGTTTTGAATCTAAAAGTTGTAGCGTTCGAAATCTACAGAATACTTTATTTAAAAAAAAATAGAATATTAGTGTAGCCATTTTAAAATATTTCCGAGTTTGCCTTGGGAAAATCTAAAATTGTTTAGTGTATCCCAGTGTAGTTATACAAATTACATAATAAAAAACAATAGTTACAACAACATACATCTACTAAGTTAAGTAAAAAATAAGGTATAAAACTAAATTTCTGTTCGGTAGCTTGCACGTACCATAATAACTCTGTAATTTCAAGATATACAATTTCAAACTTGTAGAATACTTTGTTTTAAAACAAGAAAATTAAAATGACCGTTTATAACTCTGTACGAAGTAGAATTATAATATTACTAGGAGGCGCCGCCCCCTGTTCCGCTGACGCTCCGCCTACCCCTATATTTTTTAATATAATAAAGATTATATTCTTCCTAATTTAAGCTGGCAGCAAAATAATTATTTACCAATTAATTACAGGGGTTAATCGTCAAAATGACAAAATAACAATGCGGGTGCAAATAATTTTATAAACAAACTAACTGTTGTCATTCCGCGTAGAGAAAATCAGCGTTTTTCAATCACCGTGCAAGAGAATTATATATAAAGATGACTACTTTGATTTGATATATCCCACAGATTAACACAAAATGCCAATACTTTTTTAGTTTAAATTTTACAATGAACCTTTCGTTGCTATACTGATTCTATCCAAAAATAATTAAAGTAATTTTACCTTGCGCAACTTATGAGTGCACGTGCTAAGTAATATGGTATTAAACTTACATGATACTAAACTGAAATGGTATTGGGGATTAGTATTTTATCAATCAAATAATAAAAGTATATATGTGTATGTATTTCTTTTATAATTTTTAAAATTTAATAACATTTAATAACTAATTATATTAAAAAAATTAATTTAATATATTTAGTTGATCCAACAACTGCAGAAGATCCCTTAAAATAAAAGAAAATTGTCACGTAGTCTTATGGAAATACTATAATTACTAAATTATTCACTTTCGTCTTTAGAAAAAATATATTTTTGTGTTAATTATAAAACATTAGGTAATATACTTTATATGTATCTGTATATGAATTAGCCAATATGAAAATTGGCTTTTACTCTGTATCATATGGTCCCATCTTTCTTTGTGAAATTCCCTAATAAATAGTATTGTCGATGATCGTATTCCATTCGCCATTTTGGCGGAAATGGTATATTTTGCTTTATTTGACTTTACCATAGAAATAGCAACATACATCATATAATTGGAGGTGAGTTATATCACGTATAATACAATATCACGTATCCCTCCTGTTATATCACGTATAATACAATAAATCAAATTTAGATTGGAACTCTGTAAAAATAATCCAAAATTTGCGTTGTCATGACAACTTTCCTGAAACTATGGCCATCGAAACCATTGAATTCTTCATCTCTGATATTAATGGCGGATGTCCAAAAATACCATTAGTCGGGGTGATGCATTCCAATAGAGCTGTTTCTGATTCAAATCGCAACTCGGGCCGCTCTCTCGGAAATTTAATTTGATTTCTGAATTTAAAGAATGGCCTTTCAAAACGGATAGTCAAAAGCATCCGTCATTTTTATTATTTTCCAACGCAGACCCAACACAAATGGCATTTTAAGTGTTAGAATGAAAATGCATGTCTAGAAAAGAATGCCTGTTTTGTTTAACTTCTGCCTCGGAATAATTGTCATTTGCATAGGATATTTGCCGTTTGTACTGTTTGTGAAAATTGAGTTTTTGGAAAGAGGTTTGGAAGAACGCTATGTTTTCAGGACACACGAGCCTAAATCCTATTTGTTTATTAATTAATTCAGAAATACCATTTTTTTATATTATTAGAACATATCTTTCTAAAAAATATTCAAAACCAAAATATATTTTAAAAAATAATTTTTGTTATTTTTTGCGTTTTTTTTAAGCTTAAAAATACTTTTTTAAAAAATACTACTCCTCCTCCAATTGTCAATGTTTTTTATTTTTTTTAATTGATTAAATAACGTTAAATAATGTACTACAGACGTATGGATATACTTTTGCAGATTTCATGTTTAATAGTTTTCAAAAACTTATTTTAATTTCAAAACCTAAAAAGTATTCACATTTTTATGTTTAATAATTTGTAAAAAAATAATTTGTAACCTAATTTAAAAAAGCTATTCATACGTTTATAAAACAAATATTAGAGCTACAAAAACTATTAAAAGTTTAGTTTTAAGTTATATAGTTACAAAGCCTTAGCATTTTAAACGTGACCAAAACGTAAAAAAAAATATTTTGAATGAGAGACGATTGTTTCAGACGAAAAATGTATAAAAAGATGATAAAGTATATGAACATCTAAAAAAACAAATGTTATATTTCTTTTATTGTTTTAAAATTTTGTACACGTCTTCTTAAGTAAGTATATCATAGTTTTATAAAAAAAAAAATTAGCAATTTTTTTTTTAATTGTGGATCGAGTCCCCTTAACTTATAATATGAATTGCTTATGTGTCGTATTGTATGAGTGAAGTAAGACAGCACCATGTGTTTTAAATATTTTAATAACTGACAAAATTTGTATTTTTGTTTTGTTAAATCCATTGTAATATTTAATATAGCGATGTTTTTTTAAAATATTCTGTTTAATGTTGTAAATATTTGTAACAGATATTAATGCAATTAGTATATTTTAATAAACACTTTGGTTGCATGCATATAAATAACATTAACTCTCACAGTAATACCCTAGGCCTTTACACCGATACCTAGAAAATCCCTCTTTAATTCGACATGCATCTTAGTGCACATGTTCAGTTGTTCTTGTCATCGTCTAAGGGCAAGTCTTTAACTAAGCGTCACTCTATTCAAATCAACTCGCATATATAAAAATAAATGCACTGAACAATTGTCTAAAAACACGCGTTACTGTGATAGTTAATTTTAAAAATGAAAGTTTAATGCTAATAATGCCAATATTTACAAAAGATTAGAATAAAAAAGTAGAGCAACTGAAATTTAATTAATAATTTGCTGAAAAATGTATTTTTTTTGCCATTCTTGTTTGCATTTCCTGATTACTCACAAATGACTGGTGATTCAGCAACAGCGGTATGCGAGTATGCACATTTTAATAATGATTTAACTTATAGTAACTCACAGTCACTGCAGATTAACAGTTCCTTTTAAATTTACACCCTTCATTAAGCATCCGTTGCTCATCTCTTTCCCGTTGCACTTCCCCAGTCTCTTAAAAGATTTGCTTCTGCTTACTAGAAAGAATAAAGAGTTTATTTGAGCCAAATTCGCCAAGTTAATACTTCCGAATTCTTCTGTCGAATGACTAATCGAGCCGTAAGAATCTTACCCTACGGTAATTAATTTATACTACCTCTTGAAGGGAAGGACTTTGTTCGACTTTAAAGTTGTGTTTTCCACTCAAAAAGATTTTGTTGATTCTTGAAAGAATAGTTTGAAGTATTTTTCTTGAACGAATTTATTCGAAATTGTAGGAAACCTTATTGTCGGGGAAGGCGTTAAAAGCAAGGAGAAGTTTGGGTTCGGCTAATTGTCTAAACTGATCGGTTAATTATATAATAAAATTAAACATACATTTTATAATTCATGTATAAGAATATTTTTTCGTGGCTAATTTGTGAAGAAAATAAAATAAATAATAAGCAGTTTTTTGAATTAGTCAAAGAGTGAGAGTGGATATGATGATAAATGCAGGGAAAAATTTACCACTAATTTACCTTATTCCAACTATGTTTACTTATATATGTTTATCCTGACCTTTTATAATGCTTATTTATCCTCACCTTTAACAATGCATATTTATCATCACCTTTATATATATACATTCCCACATTAATTCATCTTATACATTCTCACATTATCTATACATTATCTATACATTCTCACATTAATTCATACATTAATTAATCAAGTTTTTTTTTCGATAAATGACATGTGCCTGTAACGTCTATAATTAGTTGATTACAAACCACAATGTAAGAATTCATACTTATATATTTTATTTATTAAAGATGAGTGTATAATTTACATTAGCTGTAAATAATCAATGAATACATGAATAATAAACTGAGCAAACATTTAAAAATAATAAACTGATATAACATTCAAAATCGCAATGTCATATGGTTTAACAACCGTATAATTTTTTTAAACAGTTTTAATAAATTCAGTAGTGTCAGTGAATTCAATAAATTCATAAAAGTTCAGTAGTTTCATTACATTCAAAAGTGTCAGTAAATTCAATTTTTTCAGGAAATTGTATGTATTTTTATTTGATAAACATTAAATCTACATATATTTCAATCTACAACTATTTCAATTTGTATCTATAGCTACTTCAATCTACAGCTATTTAAATCTACAGGTATTTTAATCTCCATCTATTTCAATATACAGCTATTTCAATTCTACAGATGTCTAAAATGATTTTTTTTTTTTTAATTTTATAGCTTTATTAAGATTTTTTTTTTACAAATATCCGTCTTTGCTTTCCGTTTAAGTACAACTTATATTATTAGTAGGACATTTTTACAATGTGTGTCATATATAAAACAATAAATAGAAAATTAATATAGATACAAACATAAATATGTTGATATACATTTGAAACACAAAATATGTTACCTCATGTTTTCAAATCAATCTTTTCTCTAATGTCAAAGGCGTATGAATTAAATAAATGCATCTATGTTTTTAGTAATCCACTAAACACAAAGGGCCGAATTCATCTGATTATTTATGTTCTCATATCTATCTCATGTTTCTTTTAATGTTATAAAAACACAAAGAGTAATACATTTGCAAACCTAATTTACTATTACAATAACTTGGTGCCTTGAACTGTAAAAAAAAACTTAACTTTTGGAATGCTTGAAACAAACATTCTTTAACGTTAATTACATTAAGATGCTAATTAACAGCAAGGAGATATTTGATACGAGATTATCTCGGAATTTATACATTCTTTAACAAAATATAATGCGAAGTGTTCTATGATCTCAGAAATAAGGCACTCTATATTCTGTTTTACTTAAGAGAAACTCGTTTCACATATGAATATATTCATTAAATATGTGGTTACTTTGTGTTTAAATAAGTATTGTAGCTATAGTTCTTATAATTAAAATATTTAATGCATTAAATATATTTATAGTGCTGAGAAATAATTTATATGTGTAATATATTGTTATTATATGTAAATAAATGGTATATGGATGTTTCATTTGCCGTGTGTTAAAGTAGTCATTGTAAAAGTACGGTTAAGGGGAATTAACAAAATATAATAATATAATTATAGAAAATATTAAAACAAAGTATCTCTGCTAGTTCTTGTTATGGAATAAAACACTAATTAACATTTTAAGCATATTTTTTCTAAGCAAAAAGGAAAGCCCAATCAAATGTTTGATTTACAGTTAAAATATTATATCACATACAGACATACAATTATATGATAAAATGATGCATACATCAAATAATATATAATATCCATAATATCCAAAATATTAACTCTAAAATAAATTCAATTTAATTAATCTTAAATTAAGCGTAATAAAAATTAATAATACACATCTTGTTTATTGCTTTGCATTATATAAGCGAATGGACTGCATGCAACTGGTTTTAGAGATGCATCATATTAACAATATTCAAAATAGGTTTATTGATAAGTATGAATTGTAATTAGGAATACGGATGGCATAACAGGGCTATTGTACTTTATAAAGTTTCCTGAAAGCAAAATTAACATTTAAATGTAAATATTTTTAATTATTAGTTTACATATTTAAATAATATTATTTGTGTATTTTTTAATATTGTATATGATGTATTTTCAATGTATATAAAGTATATAACTTAAAAATGCAAATATCAGTTTAATTTATATTTCCACATAGATATTAGTTCATAAAATAAAATTTAAATATTAATTTTTCATTATATTTTTGTTGTGTTATTTTATTTATTTATTTTTCAATTTTTTTAAATTGTGCTAAGCTTTTTTACAACGTTATTTTTTTATATAAAAATATTTTTATTTTTCGACCGATTTTTTTTCTCAGACCCTTTGAACTATAATATGTAAGAATTGAGATTAAAATTGTGTATACTACATGTATTTGATTTTTACATATATAGTTATTCTAAATAACACACAAGTTTTCTTTAAAACTCATATTTTTTTTTACTTCAGTGATATTAAAAAAAAAATACTTATATAGCTAATTCGTATTCCAATTTATTGTAGAACTTTTATTTAAAATATGCATAAAATATATAAATTTTTCTATTACTACTAATAAAAAAAGCCTAACCGTTTTGAAAAACTTAATATAACGGAAAACAAAACACGGAAAAAAACAATTTAAAAGTTAGTTCTTTACGTTTCATCTCCTGTCATCCAATATGAAATGTCAAATATCTCATTAAAAAACATAGATACAGTTCTATATTATAAATTATTTTCAAGCATATTAAAATATTTAGAAAATATAACTTTAGCAAATAAATCTAGAATTTTACAATTGTTTAGGTATTGTGTCTAATTAAAATGTTTCTCATAAACAAGATAAAAAGAATTACATAAACTTTCACTCCGTATTTGAAGAAGCATGATTAACTAGTCAAACTATGCCAGTAATACAATTTTAATATAAGCTTTTGTTCCAGACTTCCCAACTTAAACAAACTGAAGAAAAAATATAATTAAGTTAAACCTGTTTTTAATTATTAATACATAACTTACTTAATCACTTATACTAAACCAAACATAATTCAGCACCTTAGACAAATTAAAATATATTTTTTATCGAAACTCAAAATACATGCTCAATATTCTGAATTAAACCTTATTAGTAATAGAACTCTCACGTCATTTTCCCGTAATATAATCACTTCAATAAATAATAAGAAAATAGGTATATAGAACTTCCGAATGTTGTTATCTAAGCCTTAACCTAATTATTTTAGCAAACTCGAACGGCTTAAAATTACATTACATAATTTTTATCCGTCTTTATCAAATTATCGTCGGCGTATTAAACCTCACAAATATCCAGCGGGCATTACCTCAAAACATTATCTTATCTAGATAGCTTGTACATTGGTAATTTGAATAAAGAGTTGATAATAATAATATTTCATGAATATTCGGAAAACTTTTGGATCTCATGACACTAATACAGTTTAGCTTCTTTTATTGTAATTATGTGGTAATACTTTTATAACTATAATTGTATAAAATATATTCTAGATAACAATTTATGTGTATATTTTCTTGGAATTTGTTTTTAATTGTGATAGTTTGTAAAAAATATAATAATAAAAATAATAAGGACTTTTAATATATTTGCCAATTTATATAGGGCCAAGAAGGGTAATTAAACAAACATTTTGTTATTTCGATTTAAAATTTAGTACAGCTCCCGGCTCCTATTTTGTTTAATCCATTGCCCAACAAGCAACTTTTGCAATTGTAAAGTTATTTTTACTCTTTTTTGTAAATTTAAATAACTTTTCCTGGGTTATGCTAATTTATATTATTTAATAATAAATTAATTGTAAATATATAGCTTGTAAATTGTACTTCATACTTTTGAATTAAATTTTTTTTTAAAATGAAGTATTTTTATGAATTTATAAAGTGGATGTATAAGTCTCACTTCACATATCCGATGCTCCCACATGTGCTCAAGTGATCACTTTTGTCTGATTGGTAGAGTATCGACCTATCATGCAGAAGGTACTGGGCCATATTCCGAGTGACAGCCAAAAAGTGCATAGCGCTATATTATGGACTACCGAACTGCAGATCAACACAATTAGTAAAAAAACACTTGTGACACCACATCGAATCAACAACCATAACTTCTACCAGTGTCGACGTGATAACACTTCACGAGCATCTCAGTCATCCGTCCCTCCGTCCGACTCACTCAGAGGGTGTACAGTTGGGGTCCCTTCATATAAACAATCCTCCCACATGGGCTCGAGTGATCACTTCAGCCTGATTGGTAGAGTACCGACGTATCCCGCAGAAGGTCCTCGGTTCCGAATAACAGCACAAACGCGCATAGCGCTACAGGTACGCGACTAGAAAAACTGGTGTTATATGAACGTACATATACGGCCTTGAGCGTCAGACAGTTCATCGATTAAAATAACATATATAAGTACACTGTAGTGTTCAGCCTCGCTGTAGGTAATGTTTATAATAAAAGTGCATTTTTAACGTTATTGAACGGGATCATTTTAATGGAATGCATTTCATTATTCATGCACTGCAAAGAATATACTCAAAATTAAGTAAACTATACTTATTGTAGAATACATTCGATGCTTATCATGGCTTCGAATACATAAGTTTCAATTTTGAAAAAACATGTAATCAAAAATGAGTAAAATTTTTTCTTCAAAAAGCAGTTGTTTGCCTACATAGGCTACCTTCATAAATCACTTTCAATAAATACCGATAATTACAACCAAGACTTACCGAAACAGAACAAAATGTTTAAAAGGTGTGCCAGAAGAATGGAAAGTAAAATAATTGAGTTGTACTAAATCAGTTTCCATTTGAGTTGTAATAAATCAGTTTCCATTTGAGTTGTAATAAATCAGTTTCCATTTGAGCAATCAACATCAGATAATGTGGAAAACCATTTTCTGAACAAGTATTTTAAATGTGTCAGATCGTTTTATTAGTGTGGCTTGAGCAGAAGCTAAATTTCATTACGGCATCGTTCATTTACAATACAATTATACTGAAAGTAAAAAAAGTATGTTCAGGTATTAATTTTTGAGTAAAATGTATTTTACAGTGTGAGACAGTGTAGACTGCTACAATCAAAACATTTGTTTCAGAATATCTAGAATTATATGCTGTGTTTGGATCCGCAGTCTTCCTTCCTTGCAACCTAACTCATCCTTTAGCGGAAGACGCCATCCTGTTGGTCCTGTGGTACAGGATGGATCTCCCAAACCCAATCTACACTCTGGACTCCAGGGCAAACCCTCAACCCAAACACTACTCCAGCAGTTCGGTTCTCGGGTCGAGGGCCATCTCCAATGCGAACAAGGGGACCGCGGGCCACCTCAGAATCGACCCCGTGCAAGAGGGCGACGAGGGGGAGTACAGATGTAGGGTTGACTACAAGAAAGGAAGGACATTAAATCGATTAGTTAGGTTGAATGTTATAGGTGAGATCTGTATTCGTTTACTTTATCTAAGTATTGATGGTAAGTATTACTTTATTTTAAACTAGCAATATGGCCCGGCATTGCTCGTGGTCACTTTGCGCAGTAAGAGCTGCGCGATTTTGTCTTGTCAGCGTAGCCATGGCATGTCACTCTCTGTGCACTGTGAAAAATAAACTTTATCCAAATCCAGGTTTATTAAATTACTTTGAGTATTTTTTGAGATACCTAAATCTATTTTTATGTTCACGACTTTACATGCTATTGTGACTACCTACTATTTAAACTGATGTTTTTGTAAAATGTTTCTTTTTGTGAAATAAAAATTCCTAACATTTTTTTAAATTGCATATTTTTTTTATAAAAATTAATCATTTAGTGACAATAAACCCATGTAGTAAACTTCACATACATTAGTTTTAATATTGGCGACGCCATAATATATCAAAGAAACAATATTGCATTCTTCCAAATCAAAATAATTTATCGTATTTGGTGAAGTTTTTTTTGTTGTGCCAATTGGCGACCGGAGTCTATATATCCCTCTTTCAACATAATTTCATATGGGTCAATATTTACGGACAATCTATATATATAAAAGCGAAAGCCACTGACTCACTCACTGATTGATCACGAGATCTCCAGATCCAAAAGACCTAGAGTGCTGAAATTTGGAACACAGATTCATCTTGGGCCCTAGGGGTGCACTAAGAAAGGATTTTTAAAAATTCGAACTCGAACTGCCAAAATAACGATTTTTAAAAAACCTTCCCATAGGATTAACATGGAGAACATGTAACAATGCAAAATATGAAATTAAAACAATGGAAATTTTTTATATTACGTAACCTATGAGGAGCATTCTTATTGGCTGATGACTAAATATCGCCAAAATGTCGCCAAATAAATAAAAAATATCGCCAACTGAATAAAAACATCGCCAAATTAATAAAAACATCGCCAATTTAATAAAAACATTGCCAAAGTAATAAAAACATCGCCAATTTAATAAAAATTTTACAAATTAAAACAAAATCGCCAAATGAACTAAAATATGATCATAAATGTAAAAATAACATAAAAGTGGCGAAATTAGTGTCAAAAAGTGATAAAATGTCAAAATGTTGAAAATATGATTAGACAACGAGATATTCCGTACTACAATTATGAAAGTTAGATTTGTCATGTAGGTACATTTTAAGCCAAAATTGCTCAGTAGGAAAGGATTTTCTGGTAGTAGAATTCAAAAATTCGAACTCTAACGGCCAAAAGTAAAAATCCTCGCCACTTATCCACACTCATCACTAATTTTCTAACTTTTTGTATACCTAGGAAGATGAAATTTGACAGAGTTGTTACTTATATCTTGCATAGAAAAAGTAAGCTATTGGGTAGGTACAAGCCACACTGTACCGTAATAACATCCGGCCCGTCGCACAAAAGGGGGGGGGGGATGTCTGAAACCCTACTATATCAAAATGAAGAGAAAAATACAGTATGAATAATATAAAGGTTCAATACAGGAAGCTCATCGCTAAATAAAAGTTTGTAATTTAGCCCCCGTGCACTTGGTTAGTTTTGTGTTAACCATTATTTATTATTTTACCTGCCGAGAGGCCAGATATGTTACCACTGTACCTGTGAGTGAAATTCTGTTGAGTTCTGTAATAAAGTTAATAAAGGCAAATTAGCAAATTTTTCAGTTGAGTTCAAATTTTAAAACACGTTGTCGCCCGCGGATGTTGGTTCGCACTACGGGTCGCTCGGGTTCATGGGCCGGGTGTTCGCCGGCGTCCTCTCAGTTGGGCTGGGTTGTTTTCACGGCTGTCGAAACTTCAGTTTCTGTGAAACATCTCGCTGTATGCCTTCGGGGCGGGCCAGTCGTACAAAGTGGACATAGAAAAAGTAAGCTATCGGGCCCTGGAAAATAGGTACAAGCCACACTGTACCGTAATAATTGGTTCATGAATACTTTGAACCCCACGTGGTAGGAATGTCAGTGGGAGAGAGTATAAATGGTCAATCTGGTTGACGCGGCCTACCTTTCTCAACTCAATGTTATGTCATTTATCCACGAAGGCTGATTTCCCGTAGAATGATTGGGGTTCCCTTAATGCGGTATAAAGATCAGAGGGGAAAATCGGTTAACAAACGACCTGATCGACGCGACTCGCTTTCCTATACGACGGTAGGTCATTTATCGCCAATAGCACGATTCCCCGGGGATCAAATGAGAAGGAAGTCGTCTGTAGTTAAGGGCAACATTCCCGTTACGGGGTACAAAGGTCAGAGAACGGAATGGGTTACTAATTGCCTTGGTCGATGCAGCCTACCTTCCTTTATATAATGGTATGCCTATGCGATGAGTTATGTGGGCAGAATCGCAAAATGTTGTTGTGGACTCCTCCTCCTCCACGTGGTAAAAGTGTCAGAGGGTGAATGGGGTTGCGTCCATTGTCTGTAGTAGTCTGTAGGGGATAGGGTTTCGATTTTTAAAAAAAAAAAAAAAATTTGCAATGCAATAAAAAAATTTATTCTGAATATTTTTTATTTAAAAAAGTTCAATATTAAAAAAGTGCGGGGGCAAAATCCGAAAAAAAGTGCTGGTGCTCCACCCCTGCCCCTTGACCCCCCCCCCCCCCCAGATATTGATATGGTTTACCGTACAAAAAAAATATGAAAATTTTAAATTTGGCGAGTGAACCTTTTGAAATCGTTTTCTTTTTATATGCTCGACAATTTGTGAAACTTAACGCCAAATGTTGACATAGTTGTCTAATAAAAGTTTTTCGGAGATAATTATTATTAACATTTTTAAGAGTTGTTCCCCTTTAAATCTTTGGGATGTTACTAAAGGTTAAAATAAGGATGTTAATCAACTGGAGTAACGTTTATATATCCAATTCATTGTATAGCCAACTACTCCATATTATCAATCTTTCCAGTTCTTACAGGACCTTGCTAATAAAATTTCGTTACAAATTGGAACTTTTAACAGTTTGGTTCCACTTGATGGGTGAGAAATTAAGAAAATATTTATTTCGCTATAATATTGTATTTGTATCAATTTTGTAACTTATTTCCTTCCCGTGCGTAGAACGGGTATTTCAGCTAGTCTATATATATAAAAGCGAAAGCCACTGACTCACTCACTGACTGATTGATCACGAGATCTCCAGATCCAAAAGCCCTACAGTGCTGAAATTTAGAACACAGATACATCTTGGACCCTAGGGGTGCACTAAGAAAGGATTTTTAAAAATTCGAATTCGAACTGCCAAAATAACGATTTTTAAAAAACCTCTCCATAGGATTAACATGGAGAACATGTAACAATGTAAAATATAAAATTGAAACAATGGAAAATTTTAATATTATGTAACCTATGAGGAGCAATTTGATTGGCTGATGACTAAATATCGCCAAATTGTTGCCAAATTAATAAAAAAATATCGCCAAATTAATAAAAACACCGCCAAAAAAATAAAAAATTCAACAAATGAATAAAAAATTTTACCAAATTAATACAATACCGCCAAATGAACTAAATTATGAATATTAATGTAAAAATAACATAAAAATGGCGAAATTAGTGTTAAAAAGTGATAAAATGTCAAAATGGTGAAAATATGATTGGACAACGGGATATTCCGTACTACAATTATGAAAGTTAAATTTGGCATAGAGGTACATTTTAAGCCAAAATTGCTCACGACAGAATTTTCTGGTAGTAGAATTAAAACTTCGAACTCTAACTGCCAAAAGTAAAAATCCTCGCCACTTATCACTAATTCTCTAACTTTTTGTATACCCAGGAAGATGAAATTTGACAGAGTTGTTACTTATATCTTGCATAGAAAAAAGGGGGGGGGGATTTAACTGTGAAAACGAAAAATCCCACATATCATTCATGCTACGACCAAAAGTGCAAGCCAAACGAAAAATAAATTATCAAACTGAAGAAAAGTATACAGTATGAATAATATAATGGTTCAAGACAGGAAGCCCATCGCTAAATAAAAGTTTGTAATTTAGCCCCCGTGCACTCAGTTAGTTTTGTGTTATCCATTATTTATTAGTTTACCTGCCGAGAGGCCAGTTATGTTACCACTCTACCTGTGAGTGAAGTTCTGTAATAAAGTTAATAAAGGCAAAGTAGCAAATCTTTCAGTTGAGTTCAAATTTTAAAACACTTTGTCGCCCTTGGATGTTAGTTCGCACCACGGTTCGTTCGGATTCATGGGCCCGGTGATCGCCGGCGTCCTCTCTGTTGGGCTGGGTTGCCTTCACGGCTGTCGAAGCTTCAGTTTCTGTGAAACATCTCGCTGTATGCCTTCGGGCGGGCCAGTCGTACAAAGTGGACATAGAAAGGGTAAGCTATCGGGCAGTGCACAATAGGTACAAGCCACACTGTACCGTAATAATTGGTTCATAAATACTTTGAACCCCACGTGGTAGGAATGTCAGTGGGAGAGTGTATAAATGGTCAATCTGGTTGACGCGGCCTACCTTTCTCTACTCAATGTTATGTTATTTATCCACGAAGGCTGATTTCCCGTAGAATTATTGGGGTTCCCTTAATGCGGTATAAAGATCAGAGGGGAAAAGGGTTTAACAAACGACCTTATCGACGTGATTCACTTTCCTCATCATTTATCGCCAATAGCACGATTCCCCGGGGAGTAGCGAGAACAAAATCGTCTGCAGTTAAGGGCGACATTCCCGTTGCGGGGTACAAAGGTCAGAGGGAGGAATGGGTTAATAATTGCCTTGCTCGATGCGGCCTACCTTTCTTTATATGATGGTATGCCTATACGATGAGTTATGTGGGCGGAATCGAAAACTGCTGTTGTGGACTCCTCCTCCACGTGGTGCAAGTGTCAGAGGGTGAATCAATTTGCGTCCATTGTCTGTAGGATATGGTTTCGATTTTTTTTAAAACAAAATTTAGTTTAGCAATGCAATAAAAATTTATTCTGAATATTTTTTATTTAAAAAAGTTCAATATTAAAAAAGTGCGGGGGCAAAATCCGAAAAAAGTGCTGGGGTTCCACCCCTGCCCCTTGACCCCCCCTACAAAAAAAATATGAAAATTTTAAATTTGGCGAGTGAACCTTTTGAAATCGTTTTCTTTTTATATGCTCGACAATTTGTGAAACTTAACGACAAATGTTGACATAGTTGTCTAATAAAAGTTTTTCGGAGATAATTATTATTAACATTTTTAAGAGTTAACGTTTACATATCTAATTCATTGTATAGCCAACTTCTCCATATTATCAATCTTTCCAGTTCTTATACAGGACCTTGCTAATAAAATTTCGTTACAAATTGGAACTTTTAACAGTTTGGTCCCACTTGATGGGTGAGAAATTAAGAAAATATTTATTTCGCTATAATATTGTATTTGAATCAATTTTGTAACTTATTTCCTTCCCGTGCGTAGAACGGGTATTTCAGCTAGTCTATATATATAAATGCGAAAAACCCACTCATCACTCATCACTAATTCTCCAACTTCCCGTATACCTATGAAGATGAAATTTGGCAAATTTGTTCCTTATACCTTAAATAGGAAAAGTAAGCTATTTTTGTTCCGATCGAACGGATTTAAGGGGTTGTAAAACCCCTTTTTCGAAACTTCTCCATAGGATTAACATGGAGAACATGTAACAATGCAAAATATAAAATTTAAACAATGGAAATTTTTAATATTATGTAACGTACGAGGAGCATTCTGATTGGCTGATGACTAAATATCGCCAAAATGTCGCCAAATAACTAAAAACTGTCGCCAAATAACTAAAAACTGTCGCCAAATTAATAAACTTCGCCAAATAAATTAAAATTTCACCGAATGAATAAAACATTTCGCCAAATTAATAAAATATCGCCAAATGAACTAAAATATGATCATATATGTAAAAATAATATAAAAACCTGAAATACCCGTTCGATATACGAAATACCTTTTTCGATGTTTGTGGCGACGTTAGTTTGGATATCTACAGATCTAAAAGACCTAGAGTGCTGAAATTTGGAGCACAGATTCAGCTTGGGCCGTAGAGATGCACTACGAAAGGATTTTTAAAAATTCGAACTCGAAATGCCAAAATAACAATTTTTTAGAAACTTTCCCATAGGATTAACATGGAGAACATGTAACAATGTAAAATATAAAATTGAAACAATGGAAAATTTTAATATTATGTAATCAGGAGCATTCTGATTGGCTGATGACTAAATATCGCCAAATAAATAAAACCTACGGCAAGTTATTAAAAACATCGCCAAATAAATTAAAATTTCACCGAATGAATAAAAATTTTCGCCAAATGAATCAAATATTGCCAAATGAACTAAAATATGATCATATTTGTAAAAATAACATATAAATGGCGAAATTAGTGTCAAAAAATTATAAAATATATGTCAAAATGGTGAAAATATGAATGGATAACGGGATATTCCGTACTACAACAACTATGAAAATTAAATTTGGCATGGAGCATGGCATTTTAAGCCAAAATTGCTCACTAAGAAAGGATGTTCATTTTCAAAAATTCAAACTCTAACTGCCAAAAGTAAATCTTGCCACTTATCCACTGACTCATCACTAATTTTCTAACTTTCTGTATAACCAGGAAGATGAATTTTGACAGAGTTGTTACTTATATCTTACATAGAAAAATAATCTATCTGGTAGGTAGAAGCCACTCGGTACCGTAATAATTGGTTAATGAATACTTTGGACCCCACGTGGTAGGAAGGTCAGAGGGAGAGTGTATAAATGGTCAATCTGATTGACGCGGCCTACCTTCCTCTACTCCATGTTATGTCATTTATCCACGAAGGCTGATTTTCCATAGAATTATTGGAGTGAAAGTGTATACTGCCTGTCATCAAGGGTGACATTTTCCTTCATGCGGTATAAAGATCAGAGGGTAAAATGGGTTAACAAACGACCTGATCGACGCGACTCTCTTTCCTATACCATGGTAGGTCATTTATAGCCCATAACACGGTTCCCCTGGGAGTAATATAGTGAACGAAATAGCCTGCAGTTAAGGGCGACATTCCCTTCACGGTCAGCGGCGGAATATGTTAATAATCGGCTTGATCTATGCGGCCTACCTTTCTTTATATGAAGGTATGCCTATACGAGTAGTTATGTGGCGGAATCGAAAACTGTTGTTATAGACTCTCCCCCCACGTGGTACAAGTGTCAGAGGGGGATTGGGTTTGCGTAAATCTTCTGTAGTAGTGGGTAGGGGGATTGATTCGATTTTTTTTTAAAAATTAATTTAAAGTTCAATGAAGTAAAAAATAAGATTTATTTTTTATTTAAAAAAGTTAAATATTTAAAAAGTTCGGGGACAAAATCTAAAAAAAGTGCTGGGGAACCATCCCTTCTCGCTTATTGATAAGGTTTATCGTACAAAAGAAAAAATATGAAAATCTTGAATTTGGCAAATAAACCTTTTAAAATTCTTTTTCGTTTTTTTTTTCTGCTTATATTTTCACCAATTTGTGAAACTTAACGACAAATGTTGACATAGGTGTCTAATAAAACTTTTTCAGATAATTTTTATTAACATTTATAAGAGTTCTTCCCGTTTAAATCTTTGGAATGTTACTAAAAGTTAAAATATGGATGGTGATCAACGGGAGTAATGCATACATATTCACGTTATTGTGTAGACAACTTCATATTAGCAATCTTTCCAGTTCTTGCAGGACCTTGCCAATAAAATTTCGTTTCAAATTAGTACTTTTAATACTGTGGTTCCCCCTCATGGGTGACAAATGAAGAATATTGTTTATTTCGCTATAAATATTGTATTTGTATCAATTTTGTAATTTATTTCCTTCCCGTGCGTAGAACGGGTATTTCAGCTAGTATTTCTTATAAAAATTAATTATCAAATATTTATTTTTGAATTCCAATAATATGTTTTTGAGGCGAAAATTTAAAAATAAGCTACATGGAGGTATAAATATATAAAACTTTAAGTTAAACTTTTAGGGTGGCCCATTTCAACACCATAGTAATATTCCACTCCGTAACAAATAGCGCTATTGTCATAAAGTTAAGTTGTTCGGAACATGAATACACATGGCGTCAGTCGAAAAAGATGGTTTAATTCCCTCCTTCGGTTGGCGAGGTTTTTGTTAACGACGTTATTTTTGTTATTTGGACACTAATTTTTCCATTGTGATGATATTTTTAAATATAAGACCTCTATTTTAGCTCATTTGGCAACATTTTTATTCAATTGGAGATTTTTTTTTATTAATTTGTCAACATTTTGAATTTATTTGGCGACATTTTTAATTCATCTTCAATATTTGGCGACTTTTCTAATTCATTTGGCGATATGTTTAATTCATTTTTTCATATTTGGCGACTTTTATTATTCATTTGGCGACATTTTTATTTCAATTTTTTTTCAAACAGATTTTTGGTCGCCAAGGTGATTTTTAACACTAATGTTATGAAGGGAAGATCGAGATGTAAATTTCCCATAGGAGTTGGAGACATTTTTTATTAATTTGGCGACATTTTTAATTCATTTGGCAACATTTGGCGACATTTTTAATGCGTTTTCCAATATTTGGCGACTTTTCTTAATCATTTGGCTACATTTTTAATTCATTTGGCAAAATTTTTCATTTATTTGGCGACATTTTAAAATCATTTGGCGACATTTACTCATCAGCCAATCAAAATAAATCGTTTATCCCAGTATTGTCGAAAAATATTTTTGGTAGCCAAGGTGATTTTAAACAATAATGTTATGAGGGGAAGATCGAGATGTAAATTTCTCATAGGCGTAATGTTAGAGAAAATGAAAAAAATTCTATAACGTTTGAATGGTTGCAGATATCCACATGAAACAAAGTGCAGATTTTAAACTAAGAAAAGTTTGTTCACATGGTGCAAGTTTCATAAAAATCCGTGCAGTAGTTTTTGAGTTAAATCCGGACAAACAGACAGACAGACAAAAAAAAATTTAATGTGATTTTCGGAATCAGTGTATCCTAATTCGTGGAGAAAACTGAAAATGAGGGGTTTTGTTCGATTCCACTGACAGACACTCCATTCTTATATATAAGTATTGATTGCATATTAAAATAAATGCAAAATAAAAATTTTTTTTAGACGACCAACATCAACATGTGATCTATGTTCAACTCTAAATAAATTGTAGCATTCTTTTATCTTTAAATATATTATATATTATATATATATATATATATATATATATATATATATATATATATATATATATATATATATATAAATAAAACAAAATTTTGTTCCTATTTTTAAATCTTGTATATGCTTTACGGCAATTATTTCGAAATTAATATGATTTATTTGATTAAAAAAGATCCTGTGTTTTCTTACTAATGACACCAATGCCAGTATGTTTGTATATTACACGTGCTAAAAATGTGCTTTAGAAAATAAAATACATAAATAGAATAATGCAATTTGAAAATAAATTTAATATCTGAGATATTTAATATCTAATTCATATTGAGTGCTTAAGTAATTTTATTTTTTTCTAAAGTTTTCTACTTCTAAAGGTTGGGAATCAACGAAATTAACCTTACATCATCACTTCTCGTGGCCTCCGAGGCACAAAGGAACCAGAAAACCCCCTCACCCCCCCCCCCCCCAATCACCCCCATTATCGTAATTGTTAAATTGCAAATTATTACTATGCATAGTATATTGTTAAACATTCCCTACAGCAAGTTAGCCTTTACAGATAAATTATAGTTTCATTAATTTAAAATTTCAAGGAGAAGTAGCAGGCTGGAGAATGATCGTTGAAGTCATGAATTGAAAATTTCGCCATTTCAATGCTTTGAATTAAGTTAAATCGTTAATAATTTATACCCTAGGAAATGTCAGCTTTTAAATGTTATGGTTAGTTAAATATTAAAATTGTGTATATACATTTCTTGACATTTAACGCAATTGATGGACATTTTAGAAGCATTTAAATATACTACGTACTGAAACTCTTAGTTACTTAATAGTTTAATATATAACTTAAGTTATAGTTAACTTAATGTATAATATTCATTTCAGTAAAAATATTTCAAGGAATAAAAGCATTATTTGACAATTAGAAAAATACTTAGTTTTAATGAAACTGTATATTATCTGTTTTACAGTACCAGTGAAAAAATTGTTCATTAGGGGTGTGGATAATATAACATACAAAGGTCTAATAGGACCTTTCACTGAAGGTGACAAGCTTGTTCTCATTTGCGAGGCAATTGGTGGTAAATATTACTTTTATTTTTATTTTAAATAGTTCAATTAAAGAAATACAACATAAAAAGGATATTTTGGGCGACCAACTTCAAAACCAATAATATTGAAGTCAAAATATAAATAGTAAAAATTACGCTTGGAATATCATACAACTTTTTATACTACTCAACATCGTATATAATTTTTCAGAAAGATTTTATAAGGCTGTAATAACCAAGGAAATGCATTCTACTTGAAATGTGTGTTTTTATGTCTTAAATTTGACTCCAATTCTGTATTAAAGTTTTTCGTATGATTTTTAAAGAAGTGTATGTAGCGAATATATTTACTGCGAATTTTAAACTCGCTGGCCATTTCATTGTCGGATTTTTTCATGGACACGAAATATTGGAATTATTCTTTAGAAACATTTCAGACTATTCCTAAAAAAAATAGATATTTCAGTTTGAGTTATATTAAACTATATTATAAATGTTTTGTTATAGCAATATTCTAACATTAACTGTTTTGCTCGAAAACACATAAGTAAGTTTTTTAACTTTTAATTTTTATTCCTGAAGTACCAAAATGTTAAAAAACAAATATATTTGACATCGAAACCTTAACACTTTAATTAACTTAACAGGACTTGCCATGAACCCATTGCGAAGCTGTAGTGCGACGTTAATTCAACCAACCAACTAGCTTAATACAACTTTATATTATAAAAAATATTCGAATTAAGGATTTTTAAACGGAAAAACTGAACAAGAAGTACCATAAACACGGGTTACTTTTTCCGACATACAAGTTACTTTGTCCCAGCCCAGCGTCGAATATTAGTATTGTATTGGAAATGAACTTGCCTAAGTATTATTGCGTACTGCGGTCTGGCTTGAATAGCTGGTTACTATGAAAGCCTGAAGCAATCAACTTGTAGCATGGTTCAGTTATTTTATCGGTTGGGACAAATTAATAACCTAGAGCCAAAATAACCCGTATTTATGATAGTTTTAAAGTGAATTGTATTTTCTAGTCCACATAGGTGTAATTATATATTTGTATATGTTTACCATTTTCTAAATCTAATAATGCAGATACTTCTTGAAGGTCGCCCAAGTCCAATTGTAGTTTGGAGAAAAGGTTCGACTACCCTACAAGGAACATCAGCCGTGGATGAAAATGGCAATGTCAGGAATGAGTTGGTCTTCCATCGACTTCTGAGGAAAGAACTTCTAAGCTCACTGGTCTGCCAAGCTACCAACAGCAACCTGACAAAGTCGGTGCATACCTCTGTCACCATTGACCTCAATTGTGAGTACGTAAGGTATATACTTATATTTTATATACGTTCAGTGAACAAATTATGTTAGTATATAGTCTCAATAAATTTGTAATCATATCATCGTCTAATAGGTACATTTAAATACAAATAATAAACGATATGGGATAGTATTGTCTTCAATAGAGATTTCGCAGATTTGCATATAGTGTAAAATAAGAATTTATCGTATGTGCTGATTGTACAAGAAGAGCAAATTTATTTTTGGGACTCAATACAACTGATTAATTCAAGTTGTAAATTTATCTACAGATAAGCTCAATAAATATACTCAGCAGATCACAAATCTGCAATTGAGTAATAATGCTGATTGTTTCATACATTTTCAATATCTTAATCTCTTTTAAGATATTAAAAACTACAACAAAGGTACTCGTTGAAAATTATACCGCAATTAAACAAAATATGAATATACTGAAAATATATAAAATTAGCAGATATTTTTATGTTTGCCTAAATTAAAAAGATTGAATAATTACAGAAAAAAACCTCTTTTATCCCTTATATGCCTACTTATTATAAAACAATTAGTGATTAAACATTTACACACATTTTAGAAAACCATTTTTTTTTCTGGACGAAAATAATTTTGTATTATTAGTTTATGTTTTTATATTTAATTCACAATATGTTAATTGTGCTTCTATGCGTTTATTAATAGACATAAATTACTAATTTTGTTTATACAATTTCCTGAAGGATGTTTAAAAAGAGAACATACTCAAAATACATATTTTCAAACTTTCATTCGTAAAAGATATTTTAATTTATTTATGTAAAACACACGAACATTGTTTTGTCGCAGTAAGGCCCTTGAGCACCCAAATCACGACCACGCCTGGTCACTTGAAATCCCGGGACGCCCTAGAACTGAACTGCCAGTGTGAAGGTTCGAGGCCCCCTGCGCGTATCACGTGGACGAAAGGCAAGGAAAACGTCACGCACTTTGCCATTCACAACGTCTACGGCAGCATTTCCGTGAGCAGCCTCACTATTCAGCTTGCAACTGAAGACAACGGAAAAAATCTGACATGCAGAGCTGAGAATCCGCAACTCCCTGAAAGTGCCTTAGAAGACAGCCTGAATCTCGATGTCCAATGTAAGTGCATTAGGTAAAAGTCTATTGTTTAAAAATCATGTGATTTTTTTAAAATTAATTTTGCCGGGTATGTATGTATGTCGACTTTTGTAATCTTTCGGAAAACGCAAAAATGAGATTTAGAATTTGGTGTGAAACAAACTTGCTTGATATTTGTTTGTAAACCTGAACAACAAGATAATTATTTGGATGGGACATACAATATTTCTGCAGGAGAAAATAGCTATACCCCACTATTACATTAGATACCCCTATCTCATTTGTGCCAATAAACTTACGTACTTTGATAGTAGTTTTAAAAATCTATATATGATTTTACAAATATATCATTTTATGTAAGTATATTTAAAAATAATTTTATTTATTTGATAAGCAATAATTTTGTTGCTTCCAGAATAGTAGAAATTAATTATTGAAATTAAATAATAGTTAATAAATAATAATTATATACACTTTACATTAACCCCTTCACATGGGCTCCGTGAAAGAAAAATTTGTCTGGGTTTAAAAGCTTTATGGAAAGATGACTTGTCTTACAATGGAGGCGTGTAACTGTCCGGTAGAGGAATCGTTAACGATCCTTCCTCAAGCACGCAGATTCAGGGTAAATAGAAAGTGAAATCTTGAGATTCCATTGAAGTCGAAAAAAATATATCCTTCATTATGTGAGTTAACTGGTTGTTAGTTGCATAACACGATCCAACTATTCATTGTAATGACGCATATATTTTTGTAAAATAATCGTTCCATTTCTTTAAACACTTATTTCATTACATTGCCTATTTTATAATTAGTGTATTTAAGTATAACTATAACACAACTTCCAATTCCATATATTCCAGTTCTTCCCATTCTCAGCCTCGTCTTCGGGGCAAGCGTCCGCTACGAACACGTTCGCGAAGGCAGCGATGTTTACTTCGAGTGCAACATTCAGGCGAATCCCCCAGTCACGCGCGTCCACTGGAAGTTCGAGTCCAGGAACCTCGTCAACTCGCCGAAACACGAAGTCGAGTTGAGAAACCAGTCTCTAGTGCTCCACTGTGTGGATAGGAGGCGCGTGGGAAGATATCAATGCGAAGCGGAAAATGCATTGGGAAAGGGGACCAGCGAGGAAGTGATGTTAAGGATTCAACGTGAGTGGCTGTCTTGTTCAATGCGTATAATTTGCTTATTGGATTGATATGTGCTGTTTCGAAATAACAAATGTTTCTGGGTAAATTTAGCTGAACTTGAATAGAGTTATCCACGTTATAACTCATAACAAATTAGTGGTTGGTAACGTAAGTGTTGTACCACTGATAAATTGATAATTCTATTAAAAAAAATTTTAAAAATATTTATGTGTTATTATGAATGTTATGCTTTATTATGTTGCGTTATAACTATAATATTAAAAACAAAAATATAGTTTTACTATTTTAAAAATCTTAAAACGTTATAATAAAATACAATATTAATTTTAAGTCCTGTGCATGCTTATTAAATGTATTGTGAAAAACTAAACAGTTTAATAATATAAGAATTTGCTTATATGTATACTTTTAATTAATATACCAGATTGTTTAATTATATTTTCATAAATACCAATTGAATATAAAAACATTCTGGAATTTATTGGATTAATATTCTTGATGAGTGATATTTATAGAGTTTTCTATTTTCTATAAATGCGAGTATATAAAACAAAAAGTGCAAAAAATATTTTTGAAAAATGCTATTGTGTATATTGTTATTTGGACATTTTTAAAAAGTACATAAACTTCAAATATGTTTATTAATAGAAATTTACAAAAGTATATTACAGCTATAATTATTTATTTAATTTTCACATTAATACGTTTCTATTGTAAATCGTTCCTAATTCTTTTTTAACTAAATATACGCGCATCGGTCACATTGTGTTTAAGACCGGCCTTGTGAGGTGAACCAGATCATTTTAACTTGACTATTAAGAGGAATGGCGAGTCACATTCTTATTTTATTTACATAATTCATATTTCTAGGTCGCAAGCACCTCATAGACCTAAAGTGTTCTTATGAGGATTAAACTTATGTAAATGAAATATATCATATTTAAGTAAAAACATAATAATTTAATTACCAACATGTAAATAATTTATTTATCCCATTTATTTATTTTAAGTTGGTTAAGTTGCAACAACTATCCAATATTTCAATTGCATTTATTTACAGATGCCCCCATATGTTCTTCTAACCAACAAAGAACATTCAGCATCAACAGAAACACGATAGCCAACATCACTTGCGACGTTGATGCTGATCCGCCAGAGGTCACCTTCGCCTGGCAGAAGAACAATTCAGGGGTCCTGCAGGACCTGAAAGAACTTCGAACATTCGAACAAGATACGAGAAGCATCCTGGAGTACAATCCAATGACGGAGACGGATTACTATGGCAGGTTGATATGCCATGCGAGAAATGCCATAGGGACCATGAAAGAACCGTGTGTGTTTAGTGTCATCCAGTCAGGTAAAAAAGGGTATTTTATAAGGGCTCGCAACTTTTATTTTCTGTGTGTCTAGAGATGTGATGTATAGTTATGCCATTCATTATCCATTTTCAAAATATTTCCGTAAGCCGTGCGGTAAGAAATAACACTTTTTTTTTTAGACGAATATTTCGTGTGATGCGTATTAAATAATGTGAAATATTGAGTTTTTTAAAATTGTTTTTTGTGGTATATTCGAAGTAAAAATAGCTGCACTGTTAAAAATAGGTAATCACAAATTAGTAAAATGTACTCAATGTTGAATACATTCGATGCTAATCATGACTCCGAATACATAAGTTTCTATTTGAAAGAAGACATGTACTTAAATATCAGTAAAATGGGTAAAATAAATAAAAACAGCAGATGCTTGCCTACAAAGGCTGACTTTCAATAAATATCGACAATTACAACCAATATTTTCCGGGAATCGAACGCAATCTGCAGGCACCGCTTTCCAGAGCCTTATCCGTTAAACTACCAGTGCGACGTTAATAAGTTATGTTATAAATGTTTGCCAAATAACTGTAAAGTAAGATAATTGAATTGTCACAAGTCAGTTTCCATTTAAGCAATCGAAATCAAATAATGAGGAACACTTTCCTCTGAATAATTTTTTTAAGTTTGTCAATTCGCTGTGATAAAATGGCTTGAACAGAAGCTGAAATTAGCAATATTAAATCACACTGCTCATTTTTTATAAAGTACGATTACTTAAATTTGAGTACGTCATCGCTCATTGACGATGCAATTGTACTCAAATAAAAACGAGTGCGTCCATGTACTCATTTATGAGTACTTTTTTTACAGCGTGAATTTTCAGTGTTGGATGTGTATCTGTAAAAAAATATAAAACTGTTAAAAGAAGAGTGTGGGTTATAATTTATAAAATAAATATAAAAAATCTGATAAATAAAAAGTAATAATAGTAGTAAATAAAAATAGTAATTAAAGTAAAACTACTAATGTAGAAAAACATTTGTTAATTAGAAAATATCCATTAGTTATTTTGAAAAAATTAGCATTTAGTAACTTAAGATTGTGTTATATCAGTGCTTTTAAGCCATCTCACGGATTCCCTGTGTTTCGTTAATATATATAAAGTGGTCAGCTGTTGTATAAACACTAATATATTTGTTGAAATTTTTTTTAAAGATTTTTTAAAAAATATTTATTAATTTTGTACATAAAATATAAGTTAGGTATCGACATTTAAATATTTAAACGAAACATTTTATGCATTAAAAACCCATTTTTCAACTATCACAATATTGTTTTGTATTAATATAGAACGTGCTTGATGAGGATGATTTGTATTTTGTTAAAAACATAATTGTGTTGATAATTTGCCAGTATACTGGTATGTCGAATTGTATATGGATTTTGTTTTGTACTTTTTGACAGTTATGGTTTGTCCATTTCTAAGTTTGAACTTGGTGTTCCATAGTAATGTGAAGGTTGGAAATCACTTTCTTATGTAAATAGTTGAAGCATGTATTGAGGTGCCGAATTTCCAAAACGTTTTTCAGTGTGATGTGTAATTATTACAGTTATGACATTACATAATTAAAATACTATACACTTTTACTGATAACATTTTTGTGAAATTTTTATACATGTATGTTAATTCTCAGTAAGTCTTTAAATTTACTGATTGAGTTTATATATATTTCATGTCATAACATGTAAAATATTATAAATTTGTACTGATCTAAATATTATGTAGTTAAAGAACATGTCGGTTAAGTATCGGTACATTTACACTTGAGTGATACTGGTTTTATACATATACTACAATTACTTGTCAGAGTATATCAAAGATATACACATGTAATACTCTTACTTTAATAATTGTAGATTTTTTTTATTCCACTAATTCTAAAAGGGCTTCATACTTTCCACATGTCTGAAAATATACCATGGTATTATTAAATTTTCTTTAAGCTGCATGTACACACTTCAACATATTTTAAAATTATGGTATTAAAATTTATTTTTTCATGTACGGAAAATGTTTAATATGCATGGTGATTTATAAAATAAATCTTTGAATAAAGTAAAATTATAATTAGATAATTAACATTTTATTACTTAATTAGAATGTTTTTCGAAACTCGTTTTCGTAAGTTATAATTGATCTAGAAGCAAACTTTGATTTGGAAATTACTCGTAGTATAATTCTAAATGTTATAAATCATTAAAATTTTCTAACGTGCAAAGTTTGTTTTAATTAATTTTTACCTCAGAAGTAAAAAAAAATCACATTTCCAAGTTTAAAATTTAGCTGAAAATTATTTTATGTGGTTGATTTTTAAGCAATTTTATTGTGTAATAATTTTTTCAACCAGTATGTGGTCGACTTTGTATGAAAACTCATCCATATTTATTAGACAAGAATGTATTGTATAATTTATAATTCCAACTTTACATTTCTGTGTAGGTCCTCCACCTGCCCTTCGTGATTGTGCAGTTCTCAACAGGACCGCAGACGCCTTGCATGTGATCTGCCAACAAGAAAACTTCAATATGAGGCAGACATACCATTTAGATATCTACGACATCAAGGGTGAAGAACTGCTTGTAAACCTGACTTCGAACCACCATCCAGTGTTCCAGGTCACCAATCTTCCACCAGAGTCCACCTTCATGGTGGTCCTTTACTCGGTTGGCGACAGGGGAAGGAGTGAAACTGTTGCCTTGACGACTAGCACTTTGTTGCAAATGGAGAGACACACAGGTGACAAAAGGATGTTTAACAGTCACAATAACACTTATAAGCTTCCGAGTCCCATGAAACCTGGAAAACGCCCCTTTTAACGTTCATTCTCAATTGCCTTACAGTTCACCAAAAGTGCTAGTATTGAGCTTAACGTCGTGTCACTCTATTCGTATCGTGTTTTTTATTTATATATTTTACAAAATTACGTTGAACTGATGTTTAAAAAACACGTGTTATGATGAGGATTACTTCTAAAAACAATGTCTTTGAAAATTTAGAGAATACGTGTTTATTAGCCATATTTTATATTCACCCGGTGTCAATCGTATGGGGTGTTTTACACCCATGGAAAGTGATTGTAAAATTTTACTAACTTCTGTTATTTAAAAATAAATCAGATCCATTATAGCTGCTTTCAAGGTCACTGTCTAATGGGGAAATGCTTATTTTGCAATTTCATTTCGCTGTTCACTATTATTTAAGCCAGCGGAGGTGTAAAACGCCCTTGCGAGTACTCATATATTTTTTTTTATGTTTGAGTATGTCGTGTTATTTGAACTATAAGGTGGAGATGAAACAATTAGAAATATTTCTGAAAGAAGTTTCTACTCATAAAGAATCCATTAATTAATCAAATGAGGACCGTTCAAATGTTTTATATAACAGTGATCATAATTCAGATAATGTGGTGTGCAACTTGCGAGTTCACGTGTTCGTCTGAGTATCGCTCGCGCTCCCGAGTTAACTGTACTTGACATGGAAATGTGCGACATGTCCGAAAGGCGTAGTTTGCCGTGGCACTCTGTTTTTAATCCATTCCCAGTAATATTCCTGAAATAATAAATTATCCTGAGCAGCAAAATCCATTCTTAAAAGTTTCTCAGTAATTATTTACATTAACCAGCTTTCGGATTCGCACACTGTTTGAATAAACTTGACTTACTAAGATACATCATTAATATTTTTTAACTTCAAAATATTATACCAGTGTACTAATATTATTAGAAAGTTGTAATGCAAATTTTAATTTAATCTAAATAAAATGTGATTCATGCGCTTTTAGTTCATGTTTATTAAAAGTGTGTGTCAAACCCAAATAAATAAATTTATTTTAGCAATCATGTGAAACATAATTACTACACTTCTTTTGTAATTAACATCACTCAAAATTTACATTTTATTTCATGTCAAAAACAAATACACAAGACAAAAGTTCTATTCGACCACTGCTGAAGTGGTTTTATTTAAACATGCTTTTATTTGTAATGTTTTAAAGATTATTCTAACGTTAAGTTTTAAAGTTAAGTAAAACAAGAAATAATTATATTTTATAATGCATTAAGAATGATGTTGAAAGTAGTAACAAAACGTAAACTTGTATAATGAAAAATTAAATAATTATTATAAGGTGGGGTCAATGGAAGCCACTAGCAATGTGCAGTGAATACAAATCGCAAACTTTTCTGAGGCGATATTTCCACAAATGTCCCAAAGACATAAAAACATATACCGTAATACTTTTAAACTTGACAATTCAAAACCCCCATTTATGTTGGTCTTATCAATGGATCTACTTGTATTCAATTACTATCTGATTAAAAAGGAATTTCATTGTGGGACACTCAAATAATATTTTAGCACTTTTAGTAATTATTTTGACTTTAACACAACTGCCATTTCGGAAAGAAAAAAAATGATAGCTGAGATTGATGGCTTAATATATAATTAATCTCATTGGCATTTTTTTTACGTGATACGAATACAGAAATATACATTTTTAATTCTACGTGACGTGTGTGACCCATTTGTTTGTAAGTGGGTAACACGCGGCACGTAAAAGTAAAAATGTATATCTCCGTATTCATGCAAAATAAAATGTGTCCACAGAAATTAATTGTACCTCAAAACATCAGTGACACATTTCAATTTGTTGTTTCCATAATGGTAGTTGTTTTAAAGTCAAAATAAGCAATACAAATGCGCTTAAAAATGTTGTAAGAATGTCACCCACGTCATGCCAGAATGCCCCAATATTTATTCATTCTTTTTCCCAATATTTACTTGTGAATTTCTCATGTTTTTTTTTATTTTTCATTCAGTTGCAGATAGTGAAAGTGGAAGTCTACTGACCGTCGTTATTCTAGCTTCTCTGGCCATAATCAGTACACTAGCAGTATTAGTCGTTGTTACAGGGATAGTCGTGATCAAAAGTAAATCTCCCCTGGAAGGTAATTTAACTATTTTACACGTAGTATATTTTCAAAGAACTTATTAAACTTTAATAAAACTTATTTAAACATTAAGTAAAAGTTGTTTTTTGGTAATTTTTTTATTTAAAATTATTTGATGGAGTCCATATTTATATTTTCAATATTTTTCTAGCGACATCAACACTCAATGAAATGACCGAAAAGTAAGTTCAGTGTATTGTATATTAAACATTGTTATCAGATCAACGTTTCATTATGGATCTATTTGTGGGCATATATACTAACTGTTTTTAATTAAATAATTAAAATGCGTCATGTTATTTATGATCTACGAATAAATTATAATTAAATAAATTAATTTTGTTCTTTTTAAACTAAATTACCATAAAAATGAACATGTACAATGATTAGGAATCTAGATAGGTAACATAAGTGATTTTTTCCATTTTTTTTCATTTAGAGGACAATATATAACAACTTCTTTCTAAACATATCCAGAAAAAATCAACAGAAAACTCTCATCCATAATCTACATCAAACCTTCATGAAACCTGCATGTTGTTTTAAGTACATTAATAAAACTTATTTAAACTTTATTACACTTTATTTTTTTTAATTACCAGCGTACAGCGTTTAAAACAAATTCTGCAATATCCTTTTAATTTTGAATATATTCTGAATTTTATGAATTAAACCTTCAAAAAAACCTTCAATTTCACAAATTTTACGCAGGTTTTATTCAATTTTTTTTAGTTTTTAATATTTTACCAGTACGTTAAAATATCCACGCTTACCAAATAGCACTCAACTCCGTTATTTACTAAAATAACCATTCAATATTTCATTACTCTCAAATAATTATAAATTCCAATTCTAAGATAAAATTCACTGAAACCTCAAAACTCATTTAGCCTCATTATTATAAGTTCCTATTTATTCCCAAAGCCACGCTTACTAACATTCAGAAGAGAAAAATCCAAAGATACTACTGGAATTCCCATTCCATTCCCTATTTAATTTCGTCATTAAATCTTTCATTCGTTTCATGGTTAATTGAAATTTTTAATTCGTCCAACGTTGAATTATTTTTCACCATTCGAATTCCTTTGTGGTAAATGAATAACCTAAGATTATGGAAATATTTTAATTAAATATAGTAAATATCCACTACTTAATTTCAAAATTGCGTCATGAGAAGAATACTTTGGGGATCTTATGGAAAAGTTATTCAATAACGATATTACGTTCTCTGCATTGTGCCGTTACATCAGGGTTCAAAATTAGCGGGTGTACAGGTGCACAGTGCATCTAACGTTTTTACACTGCACCTAATTTTTTTATTTGCACATAGTCAACCTATCTTTTCTGAAAAAATCCGACTTCATTTTTCATTCTTAATGTCTCAATATTTTAAGAATCCGGTTTCCCAGGGTGCGCGGTATCTTGGATAACAAACTCTGTATTCGACAATAAATCAATTGACCAATTACAACCTAATAATCCAGTTGGCATCGTGCGCGCGCAGTAGATAGCGATATCGAAGTTAGGTTTTACCAGTAATCCCTCGATAGTTCACCCCAAATTCATCTGCGAGTTGCGTTCTGCGTCTGCGCATCAGAAGCTAATTTTTCACTTTAACCAACGAGTTATTTTTTTCCAACTCGTTCTCACACTTAAAACACATTTTCTCTTACTTGTGCTTTTCTTATCGTGCGTTGGTTGAAATTATCTTTGTTGTATTTTGCATCGCCTTTTTAATTAAAAGATACGCGATGCCCAAACAAAAAATGAAAGGTTTCTTATTCAGTTTATTTGTTAAAAAATAACCTGTAAATTTTAATTTCCGCTGTTTTTGCGTGAGTTTTTGTGAGTTTTTCCGTGAATTTTTGTGCACACACATAATATTTATTGCACCTAAATTTAAAACCTTGGTGCACTGCTGTGAAAAGTTAATTTCGGCTCCTGCATTACTTGATGTATACCTTTTATATGGCATATATGTCTACACTATACTAAAATAAGCATAATTTAGATAACTTTTTTCGTAATTTTGATAAATTTTATTGTTTAAATTGAAATAACTATAATTCTAATTACAGCTAATAAGCTGAGTAATAAAAATAAAAAAATTTAAAAAATGTAATAATTTTTAATTTAAATAATCAATTATTTCTGCAAAGTTAAATACCCTAATGAAACCAAATTATGTAGTATATTTCTTTACTTTATGTGGAATATTAAAATTTTATATATTTCATATAGTATAAATTCAAACAATGTTTGTGAACTTAAGTTATAGTTTTGAAAACATTTAGAATTGCTTATAGAGTAAGGTGATGGAAAATGGGACAAGGGTAAAATGTTTTATTTTAAATTAAATACTGAATTACACAACGTTAAATTTATGTTTTGATTGAAATATATTTTTGTTAATTTACTTTGTTAATAAAATACACTTTTGCAAAAAATTACATTTATGGATGTTTTAATTCAAGTTCAAATGTTGATTTGTTTGTGTATACAAAAAAAATATAGTTTGATGCATGAAAACTTCTGTATATAAACTAAAAAGTTGAATTATTTACGAATATTCTTGGATTTGTATAGAATAGAATCCTGTTAATATATTTCGTTGAAAATATTAGAATAAAAAATATTTTATTTAGTTTTATTTCATGCAAAGTGGGAAAAATGGGTTTTCGAATTATTATTTATATTACAAAATATTAAATTCGAAAAAAATGAACAATTTTCGAAAAAAGTGCAATTATTCTACAAAAATATGAAGTTTGAAGCTTATACATGACAAGAGCTAACTGCAATATATTTACAATGTTCATATATAATATGGAAAACATTTTTTTTTCAAATAAACTGTCAACATAAGGACATATTTCGATACAAAAAAAGTCCTCATTTGCTTGGTTTAATCGAAATTAAATTTAAAGTTTAAAAGGAAATTAAAAAATTGCCTGCAGAACAATATATCATAGATTCCTTAATCAAAACAATCCAAAAATAATATTAGTAGTTTTTTTTTTAAGATTTTAAGGTTTTTATAAATTTTATTTTATACAAGTTTTAAATTTTACTTATATGTTTGTTCTAATAATGCATTTTTTGTACACTAAAAATTCGATAATTCCCACAAGGAACCCATTTTATCCTATCTACGAATCGTAGTAAGTTACCATAGAACAATCAATACTTATATATAAGAATGGAGTGTCTGTCAGTGGAATCGAACAAAACCCCTCATTTTGAGTTTTCTCCACGAATTAAGATACACTGATTCCGAAAATCACATTAAAATTTTTTTTGTCTGTCTGTCTGTCTGTCTGTTTGTCCGGATTTAACTCAAAAACTACTGCACGGATTTTTATGAAACTTGCACCATGTGAACAATCTTTTCTTAGTTTAAAATATGCACTTTGTTTCATGTGGATATCTGCAACCATTCAAAAGTTATAGAACTTTTTCCATTTTCTCTAACATTACGCCTATGGGAAATTTACATCTCGATCTTCCCCTCATAACATTATTGTTAAAAATCACCTTGGGGACCAAAAATATTTTTCGACAATACGGGGATAAACGATTTATTTTGATGGGCTGAAGAGCAAATGTCGCCAAATAAATTAAAAATGTCGCCAAACGAATAAAAAAATGTCGCCAAATATCGCCAAATGAATTACAAATGTCGCCAAATGTTACAAATGTTTAATGTCGCCAAATGAATAATAAATAGTACCAAATGAATTAAAAATGTAGCCAAATGAATTAAAAATTTCTCCAAATCAATAAAAATGTTGCCAAATGAGTTAAAATAGAGGTCCTATATTTAAAAATATCATCACAATGGCGAAATTAGTGTCCAAATAACAAAATTAACGTCGTTAACAAAAACCTCGCCAACCGAAGGAAGAAGATGAACCAGCTCTTTTGACTGACGCCATGTGTATTCATGTTCTGAACAACTTAACTTTTATGACAATAGTGCTTTTTGTTACGGAGTTGAATATTTCTATGGTGTTGAAATGGGCCACCCTAAAAGTTTAATTTAAGGTTTTTTGTATTTATACCTCCATGTAGCTTATTTTTAAATTTTTACCTCAAAAACATATTATTGGAATTCAAAAATGAATATTTGATAATTAATTTTTATAAGAAATATTGTCCGTAAATATTGACCCTTATGAAATTATGTTGAAAGACAGATATATAGACTCCGGTCACCAATTGGCACAAAAAAAAAAAAAAAAAAAAAAAAAAAAAACTTCACCAAATACGATACATTATTTTGATTTGGAACAATGCCATATTTTTTCTTTGATATATCGCGTCGCCAATATTAAAACTAATGAATGTGAAATTTTTCTACAAAGGTTTATTGTTACTAAATGGTTAATTTTTATACAAAAAATATCCAATTAAAAAAAAATTTAGGAATTTTTATTTAAAAAAAATAAACATGTTACAAAAACATCAGTTTAAACAGTAGTCGCAATAGCATGTAAAGTCGTGAACATAAAAATAGATTTAGGTATCTCAAATACTCGAAGTAATTCTGGGTAATATTCAAAGTAAATCTGGATTTTGATAAAGTTTATTTTTCACAGTGCACAGAAAGTGATATGCAATGGGTACTCTGACAAGACAAAATCGCGCAGCTCTTACTGTGCAAAGTAACCACGAGCAACGCCGGGCCATATTGCTAGTAATTAATAAAAATGTATATGAACCTCAGAATTAAATAATAATATACGGTTATGCTTCCAATAAATAAGTGCACAGTTGCAATTATACCATCTTTTTTTAAATGAAGAATTGGACTTTAAACTTAAAAATCGGAGTTTTTTATGACCCATTTTCACCCACTTTACCCTATTTCAATAGCATATAATTTAAGTAATAATATGTATTCATTTGTATAGTTAGATTTCTATTTTTAGATGTCCTAATAGTACAAAACACAGCTTCGAAGAGCAAAACACATACATCTACCACACATCTGATGTTCCAAATGGTAAATAATTTCTATTAACTAGGTTTTTAGAGAGACCTGTTTCTATGGTAACAGCGCTATTTGATTAGTTCTTTAGGGTTTGATATATAAAAGGAAACCTAATCACATTCAATTTGGTATTATATCATAGATTTTGGTGGCAAAGTTACAGAACACAATTCGAAGTGGGCCAAAAAAATGAAACATTTGTTACAGCAAACTGAATTTCACTTCTTTCTAAAAGAATAAATAACATATTATATAGCATTCTATTTTATCCCACACAAGAACTTGCAAAATAGTAGAATATTTTTTTTCGATTAATATTTATGCCATATTAGTTGGATTGTCGAAAGGTCACGGATTTGGTTTAAAGTTCGAACCCAATTAAGTCCGATCAAAATATCCCTCTATAGTTAAGAATGGTGTGCATTAAATTTGCCATTGTTTAAATATTTTGAGGCTAATATCTTAAACATGTATTTACTCGAAAATTTAAATTTATTAAATCGGTTGATGTTGAATATATCATTTTTGTTGGTTTGACCTCATCTTGAGTATGCAGAACCATCTGTGTCACCTTACTTTAATATTTTTTTTTAAAAGGAAACTTATCTTTAAGAAAACGGTGCAAAGTTTATTAACATAAATAAAGTTTTTCACTGCAAAACGTTTCGAATAAAATTCATATTATTTTAATAATAGAAGTATATATATAATGATATATAACGTTGGTAATAAAAGTATTGATACGTGATACTTTTTTAAACATTTATATTTAAATTACTAAGAATTAAAACAAATAACATTCATAAAGTTTAATTTCAATGTAAATAAAAATTTCTATTTAATTGAATAATATAAATAATTTATCATATATATTGTTGGTTAGTAAATTATATTTTTTTAAATCAAAAGCAATTTATCAGTTTAGTGTATTTCAATATGTATTCTTTAATTTTACTAAAGTAGACAATTTTAATATATGTAGTATAAATATTTTTTTTAATAAACGTGGATGACTTTTTGTACTGGATATTCAATAGAATTCTTGTATGGAGACTTGGTGGACAGAAAGCATGAAAAATCATTCGAAACTGTTTTATACAAAACGCATTCTCTACCTGAAGAGGTAAGCTTTGACTTATGATGTTGTGTATGTAGTTGATTAGATATCGCATAAATACTTTGTCTCCATAATCGGTTATTTGAGAAACCTTATAAGCCACTTATAGAAAAATAAACTTTTTCACTCAAATATGCAATTCTCTAGTCGTCTACCAAGCAAATAATGTTTCTTTTGATTTAGAAGAATAGACTTAGTAGAATAAGGCAAAATTCAAACGTTAAGCTTGCGGTGAAAGCGTTATTTTTTGTTTTCTAAAAGTTAAGATAATTTAATTTATGGGGGGTTCTCAAATAACGGATTCGAATATAACCAAAAATATTATTTGACCAAAGATATTATTTGTTCAATTTTTTTCTTTTCTTAGAATCAGTAATTTTATAAAATAAATCTTTCAGGGAAGCAAGTATTACTGCATTAGCTTTTATCATATTAAGTACATTTTATTGTGTAAAGAAAACAGTAAACAAAAATTAACTTCAGCTTATGTATATTCAGTTGTATGCTGTGCACTCATATTTTAAATTCATGAACAATACTACTTTATGTTTTTTTAAACTACTCAATAAAGGAAGAATTAAAAAAATATCCTCTATAGAAATATGATTATATTAAAAACACTCCTTAACTAAATTATACATTAAATATACTTCATACTTGGAGTTTTAAGTTATTTAAAAATTAAAATAAACAAACATCATGAATCAATGTAAACGATTATTTATGTTATGGGAGGAGGGAGGTTCTAAAATAACCGATTCAAATATGTGTTATTTTTTTTATGAAAAAATATTATTTGTCCAGAAATTTGTTTTCTTAGATTTCTAATTTTATAAAATAATCATTCCTGCGAAACAAATATTACAGCAATGGCTTTTGTCATATATTATACACAATTTGGTACAAAAAAGAGTAAACAAATATTAACTTCATTGCATAGATATCCAGTGTCATGGCTGTAGACTTATATTTTAAATTGCACAGTGCAATTCATTTACTATTGTATGCTTAACAATGTTACTTTATGTTTTTTTAAACTACTCAAAAAAGAAATAATATAAAAATATTCATATATAGAAATAATATGATTTATTTTTAAATCACCTTTAACTAAAGTATACATTAAATTTACTTCACCATTGGAAGTTTAAGTTATTCAAAAATTAAAATTAACAGACATCATGGATTATTGTTAACGGTTATTTTAAAAAGTTAATAATAATGTTAAATAAAATTTATTTTTTATTTTTTAGGAAATAGAAGTTATACTTCCTGGTATAGAAAAATGAAAATGATAAAACCGATGCAAATTGTCAGTGGAGTACATATATTAAGTTTTCATTATTATAAATATCATCGAAGTACCTACTATGAATTATAAATATATTTTATATATGATTTTATGTATGATATACGTTGTGTTCTATCAAAATATGATAATTTCAGATGTGTTGCCTAATAGTTTTACATAATAGTTATGCATAATATTATGTAAATATCCCTTGTAATTTTATGAACTAAATAACAATCACGCAAAGATAATGCAAATAAAATAAGTTTATGATATATTTACATCCTATTTCATGTTTATTAAAATGTAATTTTTATATTTTGATATAATATGTAAAATATTAAATGAAAATTTCCATTACTTTACAAACCATTATAAGTTAATGAAGTTTTACAACTTATCACCTGACCGGTTCTTACAACTTTAGATGGCCAAACACAAACGCAATTAGAGGAATCCTGCTGATTAAATCAATTATCTGAAGTAACGAATCCGTAAATTTTAACAAACCAACGCTCGTGGGCATGATGTAATGTTCAGCAATGACCTCTAATTATTAAATTAATAACAATACGGCATTTTGAAATATTGTTTCAATGTAAAGTTTGAGAGACAATTTGAAAGCTGCCTCTTTACAATTAATTTGAATTTTAAAATAATATAAAAGACCATGCGCATAAAAAAAAATCATATTTCAAGCTACGAAAACTAGTTGTACTATTACAAAAATCGCTTTAGCATCAGTGACATGAATTGATATATAATTGCTTATTCTCTCACTAGATGGCGATATGAGATTGGTCAATCTAAAAACTTTTTTGTCGCAATAAAATATTCACAATTCGACAGAAAATAAAGGAAAAGGAAAATAAGCAGAAGGAAATAGATTTAGTCAGCCGGAAAGGTGCATTTGCATAAAAAATATGGCTAAAAGTCGATTTAAAAAATATCTACATATACCCTTGAAGCTGATATCTTACAGGAGTTTCATAAATAGACAATCTTGAGCTGTATTCAGTTTTTTTTTTTTGCTTGTAAGAACAGAAACAGTATGTTTGGAATTTAATCGAAAGTTGAACATTTTTCAGAAATAAATGTTTCCTTATTTGGTACCTATTGAAAGGTATAAATTTAACACATGCTTTGTTGCACTTTTAATTTGTGTTATAAAATGTTATAATATGTAATGGATTGTTTCAGATATGCACTATATTATTTGATAATTTTAATGTAGAGTTTCGTTTAATTTAATTTTGTTTTTACCCTTAAATCACGAACTAATTTTTCGCAAAAATTATTAAATTAACGAAAGGTTTTGTTATACATTAACTCCTATTTTCGCAATGAATTTTATATTAAAGTATAGTATAAATATTAAAGTTTAATACGTGTAAAACTGATATTGCCGTTTTTGCACCATTTTATTTTTGGTGGCTTTACGTACAGACGTAAATTTTAACTTTCGAACAGAAACTTAAAAATTAATTTTGTTATGAATTTAATATTTTTTAATAAATTATAACTGATTTTATAAGAATGATACATCCATATGGCGTATTTTAAAAATATAAAAAATATATACTATCAAAATTTTGCTTTTAACTTTTTCATGGGGGCTCCATAATGTGAAAGTTGCACTGGCTGAGGACTAACACCTAAACGGAGGTGGGGGGGGGGGGATTTTGCTTTGAGAGACAAGTAAAAAAAAGTTGTATAGTTTTTTGGACATAAACTTGCCTTATAATAGGAGGCGTGTAACTGTCAAACGGATGGATAATTAACAATTTTTTTTCAAAGCACGGCGATTCACAAATTCGTGGTAGGTGCATTGAAAGGTGGAAATGCAGAAACGCTCAACTGAAGACGATATGTAGAAACCATTAGACAAATGCCACCTATCGGTAGCGATGTTATTACCTGTTCTGCCACAAGCAGCCTGCTTCAGACCTCACACGCGTTTTAAATACTATACAAATACTATATGAAGTGTCCCAAGCATATCGCTAGACCTCTGGACACTGTCTCAGCCTATACGTAAAGGTTAACATGGTTCAAGTATTGAAATTCACAAATAAAACTTTTGAAAGTTAACAGGAATTTGTATTTATATAATCATTTATATATTTCCTTCCTGCCCCCCCCCCCCACACACTTTTTGAACCTATTTGTAATAACAAATTATTAAAATGAACAAAAAAATCTCTTTGCACAAGTATACAAATTCAAAAACTAGTTCCGTCGATATAATTAATATGTGTATTTGAACGAGGTCGTTTGGTTGAAATTAAGCTCAGAATGTCAAACTTCACGGATGTATTTCTGTGGCTGGGAATAAGGAGGACCAATGCCTTATGTTATTTGTCTTAATTAATTGTTATTCTCGAACAGAATCGAAAATGCATTCAAATATACTCGGGATATATAGATTTTGAAAAATTAATAAAAACTAGAAGATCTTTATTATCATTTTTAACTACTTATATTATGCAAAGATTCTGACCATATTCTTTTCAGGCCTCCCAGATTTATTAACTGGTCTCGAGAAAATGTAAATCTACAGAATTAAAAGATTGTCTTCCTCACAGAGGTTTCTGTTTGCTGTGAATATATATTTTTGTATTTCTTATTATAAATAAAAAATCATTTTCCTATATATTTAGGAGGACTAATTTTAATATTTTATTAAACATGACTATTTTATACAAACATTCATATTGATATATTATTCTAATAAACTAATATATAATTTAAATAAAAAGAATGTTGTTCGAAAACGTGTAATAAAAGAGCAGATTAGCTTTAATGTGGCATTTATTCAAACAAACAACTAAAATAATAAAGCTAAGCTATTAACTTATAATACAATAGCTATGCCTAAGTCAATTGCATAGTCAATGTTACTTATTTTTTTTATATAAATGATGTATTTTTGTTTACGTTCTTTTTTTTCAATTTTTTAAATGTTTACACTAAAATTCCTCAATTGTTATATCGTCACTAAAGGTATAAACTACATTAAGGTTTTCTAAGAATATTCAACTTAAGTTTTCTTTAATATTATAAGTCATTACAGAAACGGTTTAAGTATGTGAAAAATATACTATGTATATCAATATTACAGATCACGAATAATATTATTGTACATACCAAATAACGCAGTGCATGACAGTTACATTTACACACATTTTGCCACAATTAGTGTTAATGACATACATTAACGTTTAAAAATAATGGGATTGTGAGGCAAATTAATCATTTAATTAACCCGAGAGAACTCGCGCTACTTAGAAAAAAACTGGAACTCGCAATCGGGGTGCTGCACATCCCAGCATCTGAATTATGATCACTTATATAAAACATCCCCAGAGTCCTCATTGGATTAATTTATGGATTATCCATCTATAGAAATTTATTTCAGCAATGTTGCTAAGTGTTTCATTTCCCCCTTTTAGTTCAAATAACGCGACATACTCAAGCAGGCAAAAAAGTCTGCGAAAGGAAATTACAAAACATGAGATTTCCCCATTAGAAGGCAGCTATGCCGGTTTTTACCCATTTTTAAATAATGGAAGTTAGGGAAAGTTTTACAAATTTTTGCACATCCCATTGCGAGTGCTACTGGGTTAAAAAAAAAAGGTAAATGAGGAGCAAACATTCAAAAAGGAGTGTTTTCAAAATTAAAAAAAAGCTAGATAATTATGTTACTGAACTCAACTCTTAATTGTGCATCGCACTAAACTATTTTATTTATTTAAAACACTATTTCCCCCATTGAAATTAATTCGCAAATACTGGAATCGGTGTAAGAATTAGTAGGGAAAGTTATTTGCGTTATTCCATCGAACCACCCAAATGTGGAAAAACACGTTCTGAATGGTTGCGCCTGAAATTGCTAATATGTCAATTTATGACATACCCAAAACTTCAATAAACTTTATTTCCTACAACACAAATGTATCAGTGAGCACAAAAAATCCAAAATTCAACCAACAGCAGTTTACCATTACTAGGCACATATATATGTCATTTGGTTAAGTGATACAGCTAGATATATCATTTGATTAAATGATGCAACTATTTATGTCATTTGATAAAGTGATGCAGCTATATCTGTCATTTAATTAAGTATTGTAACTAGATCTGTCATTTGATTAAGTGATGTGCAGCTAGATCTGTCATTTGAATAAGTGATGCAGCTAGATTTGTCATTTAATTAAGTGATGCAGCTATATATGTTATTTGATTAAATGATGCAGCTAGATCTGTCATTCGATTAAGTGATGCAGCTAGATTTGTCATTCGATTAAGTAATGCAGCTAGACCTGTTTATGATTAAGTGATACAACTCCAAGTTTAAAAGGTTGCTGAATAATGTGTTAAATGACATTCCCCTTAACATTATAGCCAAATCGAGTTGCGATCTTGAAACGCTCTTTATTTCGAAACTCTGTTTCTTTTTACTGATGCCACTTGACGGTTAAACAGTCCATATGGCGACCATTGGTCCGTTTGATTATTAGCCCACCATATGTAGTCCATCGAGTTAAAGAACAATGTTATTATGTACAAGTTGGAGTCGTTTCCTTACAACTCAGGAAGAACTCGGACAATAACTTTCCCGTACTTTCATCGCCACGAAAATAAATCCTTCCCTTGTTTCCTTAGCCCGGTCCCTTTAACCATTTCAGCAAAACAAGTGTTGGTCGCGGAATGCATTATGCATGGCGTTCCCCTTACACAATAAAAGGGGCCAATTGCTTCCGTTGTGTCGTGCATACATATGCGAGGATCTCTAACGTAAAGTGGACGAAAAAGAAATCGAAAATAATTCTCAACAGAATAACGGAATGAATTGATAGCTTATTGAGCATGAATATAGTGTAGAATAGAAAACAATTTAATAGGTATATAAAACTTTCGTGTAGTCATTGAGAAGGGAAGCGTGTAAGTTTACGTTTATTGAGAATGTAAGTATGTTTAACTGCATTGAGATTAAAACTTAACTGTGGAAAATTATGCGATATTTATAATAATGAAAAATATGTTTATCTGCGTGCGTATTTGCAAAACCCTGAAAATGGTTTTCCGAGATTTATTACTCATGCTCAATCTCAACTGTTTTAGTATTCCTCAAGGAACTAGTAATGAAGTATAAACTATATGATGAACTATAATATATGTGTGTGTGTGTGTGTGTGTGTGTGTGTGTGTGTGTGTGTGTGTGTGTGTGTGTGTGTGTGTGTGTGTGTGTGTGTGTGTGTGTGTGTGTGTGTGTGTGTGTGTGTTTCCTGTGAGGGCTAAATTAGAGCGATTTAACTCAAAACAGATTTTTTTTTTATTTGTTATAAAAATTCATAGGTTCCTTTTTATCTCGTATTTACTTAAACAATATTTTAGTATACAAACTTACATGTATATTGTTTATTTTAAAATACTATTACAACGTTAAAATACGCAATAAAAATCCATCAAATCTGGACATGTTTCGGGAGATACGTCTCCCTTCATTAGCAGAGAATGAAAAAGTATGTGTAATAAAATATAAATAAACCCAGAAATTGAAAGTGTTGCCAAAGAAAAAACATAAATACTATTTCAATCGGTTAGAGTTAACTATTGTGTGCCAACAAGTGGGAAATATTGGGACTGTAAATGTTTCGTTGACAATCGAATCAATATTGCTAAAAATATGAAACGCCTCCAGGAAGTCAAGTTCAACTGGAGATTTGGGTTTGCAAATTAAATGTGAGTTCGAAAGATTAAAAATATGACCATGTTCCCAAGAGTGCTTGGCAATGGATTACTTCTTTATTTCATATTTAACAGTATGTGCTTGGTGCTCCTTAATACGAAATCCCAATGCTCTGTTTGTTTGACCGATATATGACATGCCACATGCCAAATGGAACGTATGTCGAACCTACCGAGAATTTTAGAAATATGATGGCTTATATTGTTTTATCTTATATTGTTTATTCGCTTGAAGTAATAAGCAAAACTTTTGCGAATGATCATGTAATCACAAACATGGAGCGTATATTAATCTTTTTGATATTTCAAGGACTTTTAGTCATTCTGACTGAATGTAGGTGACGCCACTCTTCAAATTCTAAAATTCAAGAAAACTTTTTCTCGAGTTGTAATGAATAATTATTCTCCTGAAACTCAACTTTATTTAGAAAAAAAATATTGTAAATACATTTATTTTAAACCGTGAGTCTATATTTTTGTATAAAAAATTTAACAAATTGAGCGTAACCCAAATAAATTACTTTACGCTTTTTCTGGATATACAATGATTAAATTTTTAAAACCGGCCGTAAACTTGATATATAAAAATATTCTTGTTGGATAAAAAAAAATATTATCGTAATATGAAATAAACTAATAATTGAACGCATTTAAATTAAATGATTTTCTAATAAAATGTTGGCATTAATTATTGGGGTATTCTAAAAAGTGTTAGTCTTTGAATAAATATGTAGATGACGCCACTACGGATTTGTTAAAATAGGGTCAAATAAATATATTTTTCGCGCGTTATAAATAAAATTTTTAATTAATGCAAATGCAGATATATACTTCTTGTATTCCCACGTGTATGTAATAAAAATAACATCAAATATAGAACAAGACCTGTTTGAAAAAATGTTGAAATTAGGAATACAAATGTAGATTTATATATCTCTGTAAAATCTAGAAAATATGGTCAATGAGTTTATAAATGAAGATTTATATATATTACTTATTTTCGTGTATTACACATGTATATTTATATTGTTTCTTGTTCTAATATATATGTAATAAAAAACAGAAACAAATTCTGAACATGGTAAATTTTAAAATATTTTGAAATCAATCATATCATACTTATATATAAGAATGGAGTGTCTGTCTGTGGAATCGAACTTGCACCATTTTAACAATATTTTCCCAGTTTAAAATCTGCACTTTGTTTCATGTGGATATCTGTAACCGTTCAAAAGTTATAGAACTTTTTCCATTTTCCAATACATTATTTCTATAGGAAATTTATATGTTTGCGACCAAAAATATTTTTCGACAATACTGGGATAAACGATGCATTTTGATTGGCTGATGAGAATATACCGCCAAATGTTGCCAAATGAATTAAAAATATCGCCAAATGAATAAAAATGTCGCCAAATTAATATAGTGTTCACATAGAAAATAACGACCGGATGAGTAAGGGAATAATTAGCTCTCTATATAACTAAATAATTTTATAATTCTTTCAATAAAAAGTAAATTCCTCAAAATTATTATCAATTGACTTTGACTTAACACCTTATTAATTAACTTTGACGCAACATCTTATTAATTAACTTGAAAAACGTGGAATATCTGTGTTACTGCATATCATACGTTAAATTCATGTAGTAAAAATATTTCTGATTCGAACTCTAGTGAAATTGGTTGTTTTTGGCAAATGATCTATGTGAAAATTGGGGACTCCAGTTGCCTAGAGATTAAAGACGTTCAGCTGGTAATCATATGATTGCTAGTTTGAGCCCGTGCAATTAACTTGATAAAGAAATGTAAAATAATAGTGATCTCGCTACAAATACTAGATAGTCGTCCATAGCGTTCAACAAATTATGCTGACGCCCTGGACTGGTGCACGATAAATCTGATCGTGGGCTAATGTCCTGACGCTTATTGAGGCTACGTTGGGTGCTAGCTCAGGTGTTACCTCATCATCTGACCTTGGTTCTAAAATAATGAGGTGAATGTATAAATGTGTGTGAATGTGGATGTGATAAGTCTCAATACAAGGACAGAAATAGGCAGCCCGAAAACGTATAAACCAAACCAAACCAACCTATGTTAAAACTGTAATTTGGAAAAACTTAATTAATCTTAAAAAAAACTGTAAATAGTTTTTTATTAAAAGATATTGTTAAAAATGTAACCATAAATTTTATAATATGTATCATATAACAAATTACCCTATATAAAATATTTATATAAAATAAATCTTAAGGATTTTAGAGCAATTGAAACTAACATCAAAATGTTTCTTTTTAATTAAGGGTGCTTAAAACATGCACGTTTTTTAAGCTCATCAGTGTTTGCTAAAAGATGTCTAATGCGAAAAAAATCTCTTTTTTGACGTTTTTTTTCTTCATGTAGACCCTAATTAAGAGCATCTCTTAAAA